>PVKE010005088.1:33266-60947 GCA_004027555.1 Craseonycteris thonglongyai | reverse complement strand
AGAGAGAGAGAGAGAGAGAGAGAGAGAGAGAGAGAGAGAGAGAGAGAGAGCGAGAGCCATGCACCAAATATTCAAGAATTAAAAAAATCTGTTACTTAACTATTGAAATCTTGAAATCAGCCATTATGAGGATATTTTATGTCATGGTGTTTCTTTTAGAGCACCAGCTTATCAGAACAATTCTAAGCATATCCTCGGGCAGGGTGTTCCTTCTGCAGAAAGTACTATCCAGAGAAGTACTCGCCTATGAGCCATTAGTGGGTGCTGAGTGTTCCATTCATGAAAGGGGAGATTTGGATGCAGCGGCATGATATCCCCCCTTCTGAGAAAAATTCCTCCAGAATTCCTGGTTGTCTCTTCTTGGGTAACTTAGAAGATGAAGACCAGCTAATAGGCCTTGAAGCCACACGTTATGCTCCTCATCTTCGTTCCTGTCTGTTTTAAATAGCTTGTGTATTCTCAATATGTTTGGCTAACACCTCTGCTGGTCTAGGTGGCATAACCAATGGGGCGAACTTTATTTTTATAACTGAGAACTCTTTTCATGCATGGCTACTATACTTGTCCATTTACCATCAAAATTGTGTAATGAAGAACCAAATGACTCCCAAAGGGATCATCTATGTGCCAAATTTATTTATACTTGTCCCCATAAGCCCTGCCACCTCCTGATAATCAGGGTAAATTACCTCCAACATAATGTTGACTCCTTTCTTTGCCTTTGCTCTTTGGGCATAAGGAGCCTGAAATGAGTGGGTGGAAGCCTGAAAATGAAGTTGAAGGGGACTCTATAGCCCCTAGAGGAAGTGATATCTTTGGGGAACTAGAAGCTGTAGAAACTCAGCACCTAAGGCAATGGAGAATGAAAGCATACATTTTCTATATGGGTTATTATAAGTGACAATACCGGTAATTAAGGCTACTCCTATTCCTATCTCCTTAGTTCCTGGACTCATCTATTCTATGTAGTGGAGACCTCACATGTTTTCATCTTCAAGCTGGAATCCCAGCTAGCCAGAGCAGCAGCTTTTGTGGAGTACTATATGTAGTGTGACACCCCTGGTCTTGTGTTCACTGACATACCTTCTTTGATGTGAAGTTGGTTGATTTCTTGGTCTATTGTGTTGTTATGCAAATTCTGTGTTGCTGCATCAGATACTCTGAATATCTTTAGATAATATGTTAGCTGAGGTCCTGTGTGTGAGAAAGAAAAAAAATCCATGCTCAGAATATATGCTAATTCCAGTCAAGATGTTTGTCTTCAAAGGTAGGAGGGATCCTGTGTAATAAACATGCCACCAAAAAGTATGCTGGTTGGAGAATATCTTAGTAGGGTACAAGGGTGGTTTATGTTGTAGGAGGTTAAACATTCAAAAAAGCAGTGGCTATATGAATCTTAGTGAGTAGGTTCACATATATTTCTATTGGAACCATGAGTAGCTTCCACTTCTGACTCAATGGCTACCTCATTCATTAACTCATTGTTTTGGAAATGGGGTGACAAATAATAAGGGCTGACTGCTACCACAATGCTGAGTTGCCATGACTACTTGGAAATTCAGTACTTATTCCATTGAGTATGTTTTCTGGTAGCTATTGACATAAAATGCAGTCTTCAAACACTGTAACCACTTATATCGGTGCATACATGTGTTTCTTTCCTAGGTCTCTGTGTCCTCTATCTTTCAACTTTCTTCTCCTAATTCTAGGCCCATAGAAATCCAGCTAGTCACTTGCTGTTGCTCCTTAGTTTATTTGCATTCTTATCTTGGATCACATACCTTTCCACACACAGTAGAAGAAAACCAGTTGTCTGAGGCTTGGACTTTTTCTTCCTCTATCAACTAGTCTAAAGGAATTCTCTTATGTGAGCACAGAAATGAGCTGAGGAGAAGCACAAGTACAGTCAGACCTTGGTATTCAACTACTTGGAAACTTGTCAAATTTGGTACTCTGTATATTTTGATGCAAACATTTTGTCCCAGTACTTATCATTTGGTACTCCATACACAAGCTTGAACTTGTCAGTGCCAATTGCCTTGTGACTCACTACTCTTTCCAGCTGAAACAAGGGGTCATGAGTTCGGCAGGTGGTAGCTCTTGCTCTGTGCACATCTTCTTGTGGTCTTTTCTTAGCTTCTGTAATCATTTTGTGTATTTTTGGTTTGGGAACACATTAAATTTATTTACATTTTTCCTCATGGAAAAAATTTGTTTGGTACTCCTCGCTTTTGGAACTAATAGCACCTCCCAGAACCAACTAATGATGAGTACCAAGATACCACTGTACAGCATTAGTGAAGAATATGAAGAGCCGGGCTATCTACTCACGCAGCTTTGCCATCTTATGTTATCTGGAGATTCCACTTTCACAATAAAATGAATTGTTGTCTAACTAGTCCAACTTATGACTTCATGAGTTTGGCGGGATATAGCTATTGTCACGTGGTCAAATGATATCCATGATGAGACACTCCATTGGAGTGTAGTAGCAAATCAGCAGTTCTTAATCAATAATGTATAGTTCTTTAATGTGAGGCAGGAATGTGATACAACTCTTCTGGGGTTTAATTGTGATTTTTCTTTGGGGAATTTGATGAACACTATGTCAGACATTTACCATCAGAGTGGAATATTCTAGGTAATATAAATATTCTAGTTAAAATGGGCGAAGTGGAATAGCTTTTTTGTGTACTGGGCCTACACAAGCCTGGAAACCTTCCAAGAGTTATGCTTTTTTTCTCAGTGCTGGGAGGGGTAAGAAGATATAATATGTCTTTTACTAAGGAAGAAATATAATGACATGCCCCAAACATCTGCATCTCTAAAAATTTCACTGATGTAGCACATACCTTGATGGTCTCTAATTTATCTCTGACCTCTTGCAGCACACGAGACACAAAAAGTTATTCAATTTACTTAGCATTTTGTGAGCATCTTATCTGGTTTATATGATGCTATCAATTACATCAGCCAATAGAGTGTTTTGCATAATGTTCAGGTGACCCAGGTCCCCTCAGACTCCATGACAGAATATAGGAGAGTTAATATACATTTAGGAAAAGACTATAATGTATACTGTTTCTATCCCACACTCACATGAATCACTTCTAATTATCTGTACTCTGATGATTGGACATTTGTGTACATTTACTAGTCATGCCTCTGAAACTATATTCATTAACTCTAGTGAAGATACCATTCTGGCAGTGTTGCTGCAATGGAGGCTACTATTTGTGTTCTGATTAGTGCATCCTTAGTTGACACAACCCATCTCATTTTTGAAGGGACCAGAATGGTGAATTAAATGGGACTATCACAGGCCCAGCATACGTGCAACATTTAATCATTAAAATTGTCATTAATTTCTACCTCCTTGGTGTGTGATATTTTTTAGAATTTTGTTTTGATACAATTTAAAATTTACAGAAGAGTTGTAAAATAGTATAGAAAGTTTCCATTACAACTCACCTAGTTTATATAACCATGTTAATATCTTTTATAACTATCAAAACTAAGGAATTAACATTGGTAGAATACTATTACTCAACTGTAAGCTTTATTCAGATTTCACCAGATCTTGAAATCATGTCCTTTGTTGTTCCAGAACCCAACCTACCATACAACATTGCATTTAGGTATCATGCCACATTATACAAATTAAAACCACAAGGAAATGAATGCATGCTTAATAAAATGGCTGAAATTGGAAAAGAAACAAATAAAAACAAACAACAAAAACAAAAAAAATGGACAATACCAAATGATGGCAAGAAAGTGAAGCAACTGTGATTTCTATACATGCCTGGTGGAAATGCAAAATGGTACAATGCTGGAAGACAGTTTGCAATTTCCTATGAAGATAAGCATATTATACAACAATTTATTTCCTAAAAACATGAAAATATATTACTACACAAAATCTATACTGGAATGTTTGTAGTTGCTTTATTCATAATAGCTCCAAACTCAAAAATATTCCAATATCCATCAACTTTTTAATGGATAAGCAAATGGCAGCAGAGAATATAATGAAAGACTGCTTAGCAATAAGTACTGTAGGGAGGGGGCATCAAATATATGGTGATGGAAAGAGAACTGACTCTGGGTGGTGAGCACATAATGCAATGCATGGACAGTGGATTGTAGAATTGTACACCTAGAACCTACGTAATTTGTGCCAACCAATGTCACCCCAATAAACTTAACAATTATAAACAAACAAACAAACAAACAAACAAATAAATATGGTGATAAGCATTTGTGAGCCTACCACCTAAAATAAAAAGCTAGCATCTTGGCCATAATGAATACATAAATAAGAAATTAAATGAACTACTAATACATGCATAAACATGGGTGAACTTGAGAAGCCTTCCATATTATCTGAGTCCATTTAAATAGCATTCTGTAAAAGATCAAACTATTGGAAGAGATATCATAACAATGACTTCTATGAACCAGAGGTTGGAGAAGGGGGTTAACTGAAAAAGGGAGGAGACAACTTTGGAGGGTGATGGAGATACAGGTATAACTATGCATTTTGAAAGTTTGCCTTAGGTCACTTTGCTTTTATGAAAAGCCATCATTAATACTTGTTAAGCTAACCAAAAGAAATCTAAAAAGGATTTTGTTCATACGACAAAAGACAAAAAGCAAAAACAGTGGTCAGCGTGTGTTTTCCAGGAACCGTTATAGAGGTAACTGCACTCAGAGCAGCGTGAATGACAGCCAAGCTCCTTCCTTGGGAACTACACTCAGAATCTCATCATCAAGCAGCCATCACTTTGAACCATGTCTGTGAGCGTTCTGTGCTTTATCTGTTTTATACATTTTTGTCAAGATGTATTTCAAGGTGCTGGAGAAGCCTAAGAGTGTTTTTAAGGGTGTTACGCTTAGCATAAAAGTGAACGTTATTAAGTGTTTTGATCCTGGTGAATGAAAGACATTGTGTGTGCATTGCAAAGCTCAAAATTGTTTTCCATATAAATTAATGGTAATTACTTATTCTCTTTGCATCATTTCAGGTTACAAAAGTTTTTATAGAAACTCTCTACTTTCAGATAGCAGGGGAGGGAATCTGTATTCTATATTTTTACTGTGATGGTGGTATTTATTTAATTTTTTAAAAGATTTATTTTATTGTTTGAGAGAAGGTGAGAGAGAGAGAGAGAGAGAGAGAGAGAGAGAGGAGGGGAAAGGGCCCAAAGCAGTCTCCATAGTTGTACATCATTAGTTGTCATGTTAGATTCCTGACCCTGGCCTATACAAACCCATATGCTGAACTGCTAGTAACCAACTAGTAACCGCCATGCTGGTTCAGTGGTGAAGATTCTCACCTCCCATGTGGGAGGCCCAGGTTCAGTTCCCACCTGTCGTGGCTCCATATCTACCTGTGTGGAATGAAACCATGTCACGACTAATGATGTACGACTATGGAGACCACTCTGCCTCCCACCCCATTTCTCTCTCTCTCTTCTTAAAAAAAAAAAAAAAGTATATGTATATATATAAAATATATATATTTGTTAAGGTCAAGACTACTCCCCACCTGTTCATCTTTCGATCCTATTATCAGATGAGTGACGCTCTAAGTTCCCTATCCCTAGATAAAGTAAACTTTCCTCTCCCCACTACTCCATGCCTAAGAACACTGAGCAAATTAGCATTTCTAAACTGCAATCACAAAGTCCTGAAAAAGTTGGCTTCTTTATGGGGGTTTTGAGGGTGCAGAGCTCAAATGTGCTGATTGGCACTGAGGTTTGGCCTATCTCGTATCTTTTAACAAATATTAAATAAAAAATGAGATCCTGGGTTAATGGGGGTGTACAATGCCTGCTTGACATTTTTTCTAAGCTAAAGGCCATGCCCGCAGATTAATACCATCTGAAGGGTAATTAGAAGTCTTAAAGTCAAAGGGTATCTTGTACAGTATAAAATTCTGAAAGTTTTTGATAAATGGGGAAAAAGGAGACTAAAATGAATGTCAATAAAATAACATGTGACTCATATTTGAGATATAAACACTCTCAATTGACCAGCCTTGAACCCTATTCATGTCTCATGGTGATTGTAATGTGAAGAAACTATAGGTTTCTTGGTTTTCTTAGAGGAGCTGAGATTTGAAAAGTGGAAAGAGAATTGCTTTGTGATACATCTAAGTGTATTTTAATTTAGTAAAAGCATGGATGCTAGTCATTAAAAGCTGAGAATTTGGAGTATGGCAGACCTTGATTAAAATTTTAGTTCTTCCATTTTCCATGACCTTGGATAAGTCACAAAAGCTCTCTAAATCTCAAATCTTTTCTCTGAAAACAGGAAAGACAAACATTATCTAACAAGGTCAGTTAAGGATAGCATAGAATATGTGCAACACGGCCAATGTGGTGCTGACCCAGAGCAAATGCTTTGAAAACAGAATTCAAAGTTTTATAATCATCGTCAATAGTATCATTATAAAATGTTATCTCAAAATTTTATCTCAAAAGGATGTGTCCACTTTGTTTTCAGATGCACATCTTATGAGCCTGAATATTTTTGTTAGTAAGTGTTGGTTTGGATGTGTGCAAATGTTTTGCTTTCATAAGTAAATACTCAATGGCATCACCTGGCTGTACTAAATTGAAAACAAGAACTATGTCTAAGCAAAAACAAACATCTGAATATTCAGATTTTGGAAGGATGAAGTGTTTATACCATAAAGATTTTACTCATAATTTATTGAAATCAATATAAAGGAACACAAATGAGTTATTTGTGACATCAAGTAATTAAGAGAACACAAAATGTGAATTGGTAGATTAGTTAAGGCTATTACCAAATCACAAGAAAATGTATTCTCTATTTCTTCCTTCTACCATATATTCAAACTATTAGCTCACAAACTGGTCATCAGAGAGGGGCCAGCTAATGTTATCAGTACAAATTAGAGAACGGCTTTAAAGGTCTATTTTTTTTCCATCTTTCCTTTTGTTACTGTGTTTCCTTTAACAAAATGTAAATTGTGAGGGTTCAATTTTGTGTTCTCATTTAAGATGGTACTTTGAAAATTAAGGGGCTTACATGGCAGATATTGGGTCAAATCTCTCAATTAAAATCTATATTCTAGGGTGAAAATATAAATAAAGCATCTAACTACATGCCCCCTTAGCCTATCTCCATTAAACCTCACTTAGAGGTAAAGAAAAAACAAATCATATCATTATTGGATGTATTGTACATGCTAAGCCTTCAAACATTTTCTTTACATATATAACAGAGATCTAAAGAAGGATGACTTTATACCTCTTACTTAGCAGGAATGAAATAGAGGAAATTCTCAAGGTATATGGATATGTTTTTTAATTAAAGAGGCAAGAGCTAAAAGGGAGAGCAGGTGGAAGGAAAGCACTTGGAATCCCCTGGCACTGGTGATGGGTATCACTGGTGAGTCCTTGCTTTGGGGCAGCCAGGGGTTTGAACTTCTTCCTCAGCCACAAGAAGCATTTCTAGGATCGAGATTCCTTCTCACGTTGCGGCAGCAATTGACCAGAATAGATGCTGTGTTTCCAGTCGAGTAAAATAATCATGTAGGAAAATCATCTCAGCTCAGAGATTTTTCAACAACAACAGCAACAACAATAACAACAAACAAACAAAACAGAGTAGAGGCAAATGCCCTAGCTAGGCTGCACACATCGCTTGCTCCCTCAGCATTCTGCAGAACTCATCATGTCACTTTACATCAACCAGCTATTGAGCTTAAGGTCTGATCAAATGATACTATAAGAAATCAAACAATATTAAAAAAAAATAAAGAAAATTAATCCACCCAATTTGTGGATGGACACCTTGGTAACCTGGATGGATATCCCCTATTCAGAGTGATCATGTCATGAAAAACTAGCATAAGACCCATGGAAAAGTCTACATCAATAAGAAAGGAGAAATATATAACTAGAAAGAGTCAGAAGAATATATATGTGTATATGCATCTCCATTCCTGTATCTATAATTACATATGTATTTTCACATATATGTCTTTATCTAATATATCTATATCTAATTATAAAAATCGCTTGCTTAATTCAGATTTTGTGTGCTGGTGAGATTTCTCAAACTAGACTTTATTAAAAAAGAGTAAGAAACACAATTCGAAACTTATTAATAAAGGGTGGGAGGAATAGCTTAGCAGTTGAGTGCTTGCCTCACAACTGTGAAACCAGGGGTTTGATTCTGGGCCTTGGCCCATTCAAACCCATATGCTGAACTGCTGTGCAACTGGTAACCACCGAGATGGCTCAGCAGTGAAGATTCCCCCATCCCATGTGGGAGGCCCCCAGTTCAGTCTCT
Source organism: Craseonycteris thonglongyai (assembly GCA_004027555.1). NCBI lineage: Eukaryota > Metazoa > Chordata > Mammalia > Chiroptera > Craseonycteridae > Craseonycteris > Craseonycteris thonglongyai. Next base: position 52,616 of record PVKE010005088.1, on the reverse strand, counting down.
ACCCTCCGTGGCCCCACATCCACCTGCGTGGAATGAAACTATGTCACGGCTAATGATATACAACTATGGAGACTGCTCTGTGCCATCCCCACCCTCCTCTCTCTCACCTTCTCTCAAAAATAAAGAAAGAAAGAAAGAAAGAAAGGAAGAAAGGAAGAAAGAAAGAAAGAAAGAAAGAAAGAAAGAAAGAAAGAAAGAAAGAAAGAAAGAAAGAAAGAAAGAAAGAAAGAAAGAAAGAAATAGAGAGAGAGAGACAAGTACACAGCACCAAACAATATGCTCTGGGTGACCTTCCAATGCAATTTGTCATTACAGAAGGAAAGCAACCAGCTCATATGAAGTAAGTAGTATCATGCATCTCTTTTGTGTGAATGTGTGTGTATATACATATATAAACCACTTTTGTTTATTACTTAAGTCAGTCACTTTTGATTGCCTACAAATTGTAAAATCAGATTGGAACACTGTTTCTTCTTAATTTGTCCCTGTTGTGGTTGAGACATATTTTAAGATAAGAAAAACTTCCTCACAGAGGCATCTTGCAGTTAGAATTGTTCTTGCAGAGATATAAGAAAGCATTTTCCCTGCCAAGTTACGTTAATGAAATTTAAGTATCTGTTTGAAAAACGGTAACGCTAGATCAAGTGGCCAAACATTAGACCCTATACACTGCTGCATTCACTATATATAGATTTTCTCAAAGCAAAATGTAAAGATTTTAAAGCAGAATGAGCAAACTTTTTTGTAAAGGACCAGATAGTAATACTCAAGGCTTCATGAGCTGTATGGTTTGTGTCATGACCGTCACCTCTGCTATTGTAGGACAAAGCTACCATAGACAATATGTAAATAACTGTATATCATGGCGTGACAAAGACAGGGATTAGTTCAAATGTGTTCCTTAGGTTTGCTGACACTGATTCAGTGAGTATATGGACCATATGGCCCTAACAGTAAAATAGTAAAATGAAAACATACAATATTTTATGGAATTGAAGCTTTTATAATGGAACAAAAGGAAAAAAACTTTATATGGAGAGTGTAATACTATAAGCCAATACTGCTATTAACATCATTTTCTTAAGAAACACTTCAGAATTTACACTTTAAGGAAAAATGCCATGTTCCAGCAAGAAGACCACTAAAATTCTCCTGCAACAAAACCCTAGAAATGCTGAATAAATTGTACTTTTTAAATAAATATTTTAAAATAAAATATGAAAAAATATTTCCATAGTCTAAAATAAATATAAAATAAACAGCAAATAATAAGTCATTTAAAAAAATAAATAAATTGAAAAATTGCATGAAAATGATGTATAAGATAGTCACATTTATTTAAGAAAGTATTCCAATGTTAAACGACAAATTTCAACAGTGCAAAAACCACAGTTATGTGTGCAAAAACCACAATTATGTTTGCACCAAAACCTAATACACAGCAAGGTATTCCAAAACTCAGGGTAGAAAGAGAAAGAGAGAGGAGAATCTCTAGTTGCCAAAAAAAACGTACACAAAATAGAAAATAAAATAGTAAGTGCCATATTTGTTCATGTATAATACACCCCCATGTATAAGAAAACCCCTATTTTCTAATCCAAGATTAAGAAATCAATACATGGGATACTCCCATGTAAAAGACAAGTCCCAATTTTGGGTTTAAAAATTTTAGACAAAAGTATTGTTTTATACATGAAAAATTATGGTAAGCGACCTGATATAACAGCTGAGGTTTGTGTTGCATTGTGCTCTGTGTGTGTTGGGGGATATACTTCAGGGAGTACTTTTACTAAAAATAAGAAGATTGTTTTTTCTTTTTTCTTTATTCTTTTTTTCTTTAATGCCAAGATGTGAAAAAGGATGAAATATTTCGAACACACCAATAGACAATAACAAAATGTTGCACCACGCCTCTTTGGTGGGGGCTATAGTCACTACAAGTAATCACACTTTCCACCTCCCCCCAGCTCAGGGCTGTGCAACATTCCAGGAATTGCTGTTGGCTCAAGCAAATTGTTTTGCCCAAATGTTAACCTCCTTCCCAGTGTCAGCTTCTGATAGTCAAGGTGAGAGTCTCAACACTCAACATCCTCATTTGAGTGTGGGAACCTCTGAAGCTCACCCCAGCTCTAGAGGCCCTATGCCTGGAATCAAATGATGCCATGCTGTCACTGAATTGCAGTGTAGTTTTTCCTTTTGCCCAGTCCTTCTTTGCTCATTTCTTTCAAGAATGATTCTCAAGTATCCATAGATCACTGTCTCAAATTCTATTTTTAAGGAACTGGCCCTTAGACAATCATCACCCAGCCTTATAAATTAGCATTCATATTTGTTTAGATAGCATTTTTATTTTCATTGAGGAATTAAATCTTATAGACACAATTACAAACCCTTTTCTCACATTATCCTTAGAGAAAATTACAATCTTTAATTCAGTGTTTATAATTCCCATGAACATTTTTGTTTTTGCACATATTTATGAATCTATAGACACTATATAGTAATTTTGCAGATATTTAAATTCTATGTTATTTGGGGGATTTGTATTTGTTGATATAATTAGGTCTTTAAAATATGACCTAAAGCAAATATGTCAAAATATTAACTGCTGATAAATTTCAAATAAAGGCACATACATATTTGGTATTTCATTTTCTGTACCCTTGTTTATAATGAATGCTTCAGGATTAAACATTTTTAAAAGTAAACTAGTTTAATTCAAAGAAAAATAGTGACACAAATCTACTGTGTTCCTCCTCCACACCTCTTTAGTCAGGTGAGTCCGAATTATATTACACAAAAACCTTTCTGAGCGTGATTCAAATACACCTGCCTAGCTCCATTGACAGCTGAATGCAGGCTTGGTCTCTTGTTCTGGCCCATTATTTTCAAAGGTATGATCCATAGCAGGGTAATCTTAAAAAATGTTCTACATATATCTGAGATAGAAGGAGAGCTGATGCTGGGTGGTGAGCACATAATACAATGCATAGATGATGTAACGTAGAATTGTACACCTGAAACTATATAATTGTTAGCAACCGATGATGTCACATAAGTTTAACAATAATAAAAAAAAAAGGTACAAGATCAAAGAAAAGAAAAATAATTGTTCTACAAAAAAGGTACTCTTTGGTCAAATCATCCATTAATTGTGTAAACTCTAGGCCTCTCAGATGTACATTTGCCTCTGCATATTAAAGGCAGTGAGAAATTCTGCAGTAAACAAACTTATTCATTTTTTATTTAAGCAGTATTTCCTAATTTTACTTGTTAATGCTTTTTTTTTTTTTTTTTTTTTTTTGCTAAAAGAGTTTCTAATAAATTGCACACAGTACCAGTGTACTATAGACATACTTCAAAATCACCTCTCTGGTTGTATTTTCTCTGTTCATTGTTTATCCTTAAACATTCCATGAATTTTGTGTCTCCATGTTTTGCTCTGTTACCCATGTTAAGTATTATTATTATTATTTTTATCCACCTAATACAATGTTGCATTTCTTTCTAAAGCAATTTAATATGTAACCTCTACCAGGAGGCCTGCTCAAGGCACTCCCTCATCTACTAGAGAAGAGCCTAATTAATCAGAAACTCAGTTCCTTGAAAAATAGATCAGTATTTGTCTTGTTCATTCTTAGTGTCTGACCAGTACCTGGCACCATAGATGGGATTCAATAAATGTGTGTTGAGTGCCTGGTAGGTAGATGGGTGGATAAATAAGTGTTTTCATAGAATTAATGCATAATTACTATATTATATTAAAATAATTTTTTTATGCATCTCTCCCATCAGACGTTAGTTCCTCAATGGCAGAAATTATAGCTTATTCACTGTTATATCTGCAATACTTAACATGTATGTAGTGTAGCAGATGCTCAGAAAATGTTATTTGAAATTGGGGATGGTGAGGAATGTGAAAGAAACTAAAAAAAGAAATGATGTAGAAGTCAGATTTCAAATATTCTCCCAAAAATGTAATTGAGAAGGGAGTAAAAATATTAGGTTATGACAGCCTATTTCAAAGTAAATTATTTGTAACACTTCCATGCAATTTTCTTTCTCTCCCATTGCACTCATTTTTATATAGACTGAGTCTTACAGATAAGATAATCAGGGGTCCAAGTGCCAAGTTTCAGAAGAAATTTTATGGAAAACATTCAGTTTGTGCAACTTATGAGCAGTTTCCAAGGTTTATAATACACTGGTCTAGCAGTAGGATGACTCTCCCTCAGAGGCACAGTGTATTTGGGATCATGAATGACTTCTTCCAGAAAGATAGAAATGCCCACTGTTCAACATTGAGGAAGAGTTAATGGGTTTAGAAATTTTATAATTAGCTAACTGGAAATTGTTCAGATTGTCATTATTCTTTGTTATTGGTCCTAGTCAAAAGTAATGTGGTTCAAATATTCTCTCTGATTACCTCATCTTCTTTATGTTTGATAATTCTTTCTTCCACTAAATTATTTCTGCCATTACTTTAAAACCTGGAGCACACTATAGTGTAGCAAATACATTATCTTGTATTTTTCATCTCCTCATAGAATTATAAGGACAGACTGATAAATTTTGCCTCCACTGTAATATTTTTGTTACATTAGACACATGTAGATATAACCAGTTCTGTGTAGTCACATGGTGTCTCCCCTCCATCATTCTTGATCTTGCAAACACAGATGCTTATGTTCTTTAACCAGTGTACATCAAAATTTAAGAGTGCTCACATGTTTGGTTCGAACAGCATGCTATTGCTGAATTCTTAACAGTGGGAAAAGTTGCTCCAATTATTGTGGAATTTTTGGAAAAGAAGGTGAAGACTTCTTAAAGAAGATCATTACAGGTGATGAAACTTGGGTTCATCATTATGACTCTGAGATGACTAGGCAGTTCATGGAATACCACCATATGAGATCACCTTCCCAGCCAAGGCTTGCATTTTGAATTTTTTTCAGCTGAGGTGACTACACAGAACTGGTTATATCCAGATATGCCTAATGTAACAAAAAATATTGCAACAGAGACAAAATTTATCAGCCCACCTGCGTATCCCTCTAATTCCACACCTTTAGAAAAGCCCTTCCATGAAGATGCCATTCCTCCCCTGCTCTCTCAGATAGCTCACACACATATCACATGCCTGAAATAACTCAGAGTGGAGAAGTGAGTTTGGCATCTCCATCACTGTGCCATTGTTCTGTACACATCTTTTTTTATTACTTATTCCAGCCTAGTAGGGCAGCAACTCTTTCTCTCTATTGAGACCGTCTCTTTACTCCAATCCACTTCTCTTGGTCTTTTCCTCCTGTGTCTCTGTCAATCTCCAGAGGATGGAGTAGAAACCCTTCTAATGTGCATTCATAAAACTATAATTTCCCATGAGTGAATGAGCATATAATTCTGAGTTTATGCGTGTATAAGAGAGCTGTACAGAAAGTATCCAGTCACATAATATAAAAAATAGAGGCATTTATGGCTGGATTTTTTCTAGACAGCCCTCCTATTCCTCAGTAGAGTGTGGATTCCTGAGAATAATTATTCTCCCTTTGTCCATTATTCTCCCCTAATCTATGGCACAGTGCTTACCTCCAAATTTTACTCTACTAAATACTTGTTGAAAAACTGAATGATTATAAGGTACAGCAAAGCAGTAAGATCCGGGGCTCCACCTCAAACACATTGATAAGGCTGTTGACATTTTTCACCAGTGAGCTTCACGTCTTCGTGAAGGTTTCCAATTACCACTATGATAGTTGCTGGGTTTGCTGGGCTATTGGTCATTTATAGTTCAAGTTCCATGTTCAGCCTAAAGTGAATATCAGCGTTCAGAAGGTAGGTTTGGGGAGTATATTTAGGTGGATAACTATTAATTCAGCTTAGAGAGGATGTGGAACCAAATAATCAAAAACATTTTGATTCATCTGACCACCACCATGGGAAGACCTTCAAAATTGCTACCTTCTACCCCCACAAACCTTCTATATATTATCACATTCCAAAGTCATTTCTTGAGCACCTGTAGCATCAGTGCACAAGTCACTTCATCTTAAACTTATGGGATGTTTGTGTTCTAATTTGATGCTGGAAGCATAATCAGCAAAATACTCCTATATTAAGGATTTGTTATAAAAATTGTTTAGTATTATATCTTCCTCAATCTTACTGCTCCTATGAGGTCCTTCTAAATCCACATAACTTTTAGAATCATCCAGGTTCTTTTCTTTTTTTTTTTGCAAAGACTCATTTTATTGTTTTTGACACAGAAAGAGAAAGAGTCAGAGAGAGGGAGAGAAAAGGCGGGGGGTGGGGGGTGCGGGCCGGGCAGAGCTGTCTCCATAATTGTACATCATCAGTTTTTGACAGGGTTTCATTTCACACAGGTGGGCAGGGGCCGTGCAGGGAAGTAACTGGGCTGGGGGCCTCCCACTTAGGAAGCTTGTCCCAACAAGAACTGAACTGGGGGCCTCCCATGTGGGAAGCACACCCCAATTCAGCATACAGGTCCGCACAGAATGGGGCCAGGACTCGATCTTCAGACCCCAGGACTTCAAAGCAAGCACTTAACCCACTAAGCCATCCCGGCTTCCTCAGGTTACTTTCTACAAACTTCAAAATCTTATACTAATTCCCAATTTGCCCCTGCTCTTTTCCCCACAGCTGCTTATTCAATGTTTCATGATCTCTTTGTAAAGTCAGAAGAGTCCCTATAGAAGTTTACTATTGATAAAGTCAGCCCACTGAAAGATTCTTGTATCCCAATAGTCCATAGATTTTGAAGTATGTCCTCCTTACTTAAATCTTACCTTGACTCTGATAGTCCTGGATTTGGCTGAATTATAACTAAAATCCTATAGCTCAGCAACAACTCTTATTCATAATTTTTCTCTAAGTTGTTATGAGTCAAATTAATCAAATTAAACACTCTTTAAACTAAAGCTGTTTAAATAAAGAGAAAGTATAAAGGAATCTGACATATCCTCTGGTCCTCTCTTTCTTGATGAGATATGAGTATTGCCAGCACTTGCCCCTCTAAAGATATGGCAGAAAGTGTTTCAATCATTTTGACCTACCCCTTACCACACTGGAGCTATCTAGTCATTTGTCATAGAGAATATTAAGGAGGAAAGTAAGGTTTAAGTTTCTTTTCCAAATGTGCACTTTTCATACCCATCTTCACAGTTGTACTTTATTAGGTGCATCTTCCTAGTTAGACATTGGCCCTTCACCATTGCTTTCATCCACTTGCAGAATGGAGCTGATGGTTTCTCTTTTGTGTTCCCAGGGGAAGAACCCTTTGTTATTCCACTGTAATATCTGCCTTTATTTTCCAACTCTGGCAAACAGAATCTGGACTCTCTTTAGCTTCACTCCTTCATCACCCTCTTAAGAGGGCATTTATGAATGATGGCCTCATTTATCATCAGTTAATTAAAACATTTTGTTAAAATGTCATATGTATATGGTGCACATTTTACCCTCTGCACTGTATGTGGCAATGTGCAACATTACAGCATATATCTTTCTACACCTATCACATGGGAAAGTAGCAGATATACTGAAAAAAACCTTTGAGCTAATAAAATAGTCCCTTTACACTATTTAAGCTACAGGTTATACTTCCCTCAGTTCCTTCATGAATTGCTTGGCTCTTGCTTTTTACATTCATGTGGACCTTTAGATGGAACTCAGTGGACCGAGTAATATACTCACACTCTGTTCAACCCCTAGAAATACCAAGTATTGTTCTGTAAAATTTCTCCCTGAACAACTTGTTCATAGTATCCCAGAATACCAGCACAGTAGTGTTTCAGAGCTGGCTAGGATATAAATATGCACCATTATACACTTAAAGAGCACCACTTGTGAAATCAGGGCTTTCAATCATTGTCAGGGGAAAGGAGCTGCTATTTAAAGCCAAACATTCAACTACTTTAGTACAGTTAAACGTTCCATATAGCTGACATGATGACAAAAGCATCTATGGTAGTATAAAAATGTTGGTGCTTTTAAAAATCTATTTTATAAAAATGTATCTGCAAGAGTAATAAAAGGAACAAACTACAAAAGAAATATTCTAATAAGAAAATTTTAGGGAAATATGGAGTGTAGTAAATTTCATACATTGCATCCAAACACGGAGAGTAACATCAGTTTTATTTTATTTTTTTAATAAAGTGACATTAATTTGGACTCATGTATGATTTTGAATCTGGTTCTCTAATTATTTTACCTTAAGAAGGTAACTTAGCTCCTTCGACCTATAAAATAAGGAGCAGTTAGTCTATAAAAAAGCATAACAGAGTTGGTGTGGCTATCAACTAAAACATTCTGTGTAAGAACTTAGCAGAGTAGTTCGCTCGTGTCAGGTGATCTATCATCATTAGCTTTCTATAGTACCTTAACTTTCAAGAAGAAAATTCTTGAATATATTTTTTACAAGGAATTCTTATTAGACATAGAATCATTAGACATGATAAAATAAGCATATGGGAAACATAAACAGAAATAAATACATTTATGAAAACGATGCTGACACATAAAGCACAGTTTTTCAAGCCAGTGTAAAGAAGACAAATTGAAAATTCTCCCTAAAATAGTCTTCCATTTAGAAACTATAGGACAGTAGAAACAGCAAAACATATGGAACCAGGAAGCTTGATCAAGTCTTAGTCCTTCGCTGAACCTCAAGTTCCTTATCTATTAAAAAAAATATCTATCCAACTATTGTCTTGAGTGGGCTGAAAGTATCAAATAAAAGGGGATACTGTGGTACAAACCACAGAGTATTACACGTGGTGTTGTTCAGCCATTCCATCAACAAACATTTAGTAAGACCCTCCTGAAAGTTTTATTTGGGGCTTAATTTTGACAAAAGATTTCAGGAAAAATGCTATCAGAATAAAGGTTCTGTCGTTAATACATATTTTGTTTATTTGGATACCTGATTGATAGAAAGTTAAATAAAAGTGGAAAACAGGTGCTTATTAACCAAGCTAAATACCAAGGGAAAAAAACAAAGAAAATGTTAGCACTTCAGAAGAAGGGCAGCCACTCAAGGCTGGAGTATGTAGATGTGTCCCCATGCCCATTAGATATTTAAACATAAAACAAACAAATAAAACAAAACAAAACTGCTCATAGCGAGTTAAGTTAAAATATCTTTTCTTCTTTCCTTGAGTAATTTATTTTGTGTCTAACCCACACCTCATCTAGGCTGATTGTGATTTTGTATAAGCAGAATTAGTTTTCTCAAAGAGCTTAAATACATATTTTCTCCAAACTAAAAAAAAAAAAAATTGTTATTCAGAAGTTCCATACAAAAATGGTTTTGTGATATTTCTTGTTTTTTGTTTTTTTAATAAACTTGTTTCTTACATCTATTTGTTTAAGATTTATTTTATTATTTTTGACAGAAAGAGACAGAGACAGAGACAGAGAGAGACAGAGAAGGGGGAAGGCCCAAAGCTGTCTCCATAGTTGTATGTCATCAGTTTTTGACATGGTATCATTCCACACAGGTGGGCCAGGGACCGCACCCATGGGAGGCATGCCCCCACCAGCTAGGGGCTGAACCTGGTGCCTCCCAGACATGGGAAGTTTGCCCCAGTGAGAACTTAACTGGGGGCCTCCCACATGGAAAACACACTCCATTTCAGCATATGGGTCTGCATGGGCTGGGACCAGGACTCTAGCCTCAGATCTTGGAGCTGCAAATCGAGCACTTAACACACTGAACCATCCCAGCTTCCTTGGTTTAGTGATATTTCTATTGTAATAAATCCATTACTTGCTATTGATGCAGGTAATAGCAAAAAAAAGAAAAAAAAAAGAAAAAAAAAAGAAATAGGATGAATGGAATATATTTGGCCAAATATTGCTCCTATATAGTTCCTAATGTATACTTAGTAAACCTAAGCCATGCATTCATTGCAATGCCTTCTAAAAGAGCCTACATTTTTCTGATGTCATCAGATGCTTGCAAGATTTATAAGTCTCCTTGAATTCCTGCATAAAAACAGATGGCAACTACAAGTAAAACCAAAAACACATGGACAACATTAATAACAGAACTAGGTTTCAAGGTACCGGTAACTGCATGAATTTCAAACTATATCAGTTCCTACAAGACAGGCAGTGCACTACTGTTTATGTGGGAAGAAGATGAAGGATGTGTTGAAGGTGGTGTCCTTTGGAACTGAGAACAGATATCATCTCAAAGAGCCAATAAATGTTCTCTGCAAAATATAATGGGTCAACCTGAGAACAGTGGCTGAAACTGAATCTGCACACACTGGCTAAGTGCTAGGGCCCCAGTTAATGAGTACTAATGAATAACAGCAGCAGGCCCTTAAGAACTCTCAAAACAAACTGCAGAATCCCTTTGGATGTGCCCCTCATTTAGCATAAACTTCTGGGGGCTGAATAAAAATTCAGCAGGATAGGACAAGAGAGGGAAAAAGCCAATATCTACAGGAAAATGGGAAGGGGAACTACAGCTAGGAATCCAGAAAGTCAGACATAGAAGAGGGAGTGCTGTGAAGCTAGAAAAACTTTCCTGAAAATATTGCTTCATCTAAAACACCAGAAAAACTAATTTAAAACAAAAACAAAAATGCCTCAAATCACCTCAAACTAAACTGTTTATTTCTCTCTCTTGTAAAAGAATAAGGATAACAATAGCAGAAAACCCCTATTTGAAGCAACAAACCTGTGTGAAAGTTAAATCTCAAAGTTCCTAGAAGACAAAAATGAGAATCAGAGCAGACAAAAGTCTTTACAGATTGTGGAAGCAAGCTACAAAGATGTGTCCTCAAGTCAAAGAGAAACTGTTACCAACTATTTTAAAATGAGGTAGAAGATGTTGAGAAGATACTGGACATGAAATAAAAACATGAATAAGAATTAGGGTTACTGAACTCAATCAAGAAGAAAAATAAACAACTACTATCAGAAATTAAAACAAACAAACAAAAGAAAGAAAAAAATATAAAACGTTTTAAGAAATAAATGATGGGGAGATGACAGAATAGCTCAGCATGTTGAGTGCTTGCCTTGCAACCATGACGTCTGGGGATTGAATCCCAGCCCTAGCCCGTGCAAACACATATGCTGAACTGCAGCACAACCGTAACTTTTGGGATGGTGGTGAAGTCTCTTTTCTCCCATGCAGGAGGCCTCCAGTTTGGTTCCCAACCTGCATGGCCCCACATCCACCTGCGTGGATTGAAACCATGTCACAACAAATGATGTACAATTATGGAATTGCTTTGGGCTCTCTCTCTCACCTTTTCTCAAACAATAATAAAATAAATCTTAAAAAAAAAAAAAAGAAAGAAAGAAAACATGAAAAAGAAAAATTTTGAAAATCTAAAGAAATTAAGAGATAAAAGGGGATCAAGAGAATGATATACTGGTGATCAGCAAAAAATAATTGCCCTAGGAATGATGAAAGTCTCTGAACACAAAACCACAGCAAGAGAACAAGAACCCTTGGGAGGGAGAGGGAGGGAGATAGAGAGAGAATAGACAAAGGAAATGCAGGCAGGCAGGCAGGCAGGCAGGCAGACAGATGAGAAAGAAGGAAGAAAGGAAGGAAGGAAGGAAGGGAGAAAGAAAGGAAGGAAGGAAGGAAAGAAATTAAATCTGCCTTATCAAGAGGTATTTCAAGATGAGGCTGACCAGGAAGGGCAAATAATGTTCAATTGTCAGGTGAGTATCAATAATGTATATTATGGAAAGAGATTTTAAGTTAATTAAATAGATAAATCAATCAACCAGATAAAAAGCCCATCTTCTCAAATAAGACCCTAGAAAATTAAATTCTCTTTAATGTATACTTTAAGCATGAGAGTTATTCAATATCCACAGAGAGGGAGAGAGATTATCTTAGCTAATTGTTCCCCACTCACTCATCCCCAAAATTAAGTTAATTTTCTGTCTAGTGTTGATCTTAGCTTCATGCAAGTGTACTATGAATATATCACTTTTTCATTTAGTGGGGTTTAATAGTATTGAATAACTTCTTGCATAAAATGAAATGGCAGACTCTATATTTACATGCAAAGTACCATTTAAAAAAGAGTACACGAGTACCCAGAGATACTGTTTCTGCAGAAGTAAAATTCATCACAGTAAGAACATTTTATACATTTAATATGTTCTTTTGGAAAACCCATGTAAATCCAAGCAAAAAGTTTTCAATGGAAGGCATAGCTGACCTTCAACTGCTGAAGCAGCAGCAGGCAGAGAAAAAATCCTGCATACCTGTTCATGCTCTGGGGTTTGAAATGTGATTGCTACTGTACCCAGATTTCCTTAAGGCTAAACCTTTGAGATGGGCAAAGATTGCATACCTGTTATTTTTTTAACCCTGTTTTTGTGGAAACTTATGACAATTGCAGATAGCTTCATTGCTGTGCAACAATTGAGAACACTGAGAAAGATGTAAAGAATGGTGGTTTCAACTAATGACTGGTCAACTCATTTTATAGGTGAGAAAACTGTCATCGAGAGAAAATGACTTACAGGTTGCAGGCTTACATCAGATATAGCAAGTTCTTCTGATTGTTTTATGATGACATGGATGTATGTTTATTAAGAGAAAAATAATTTCTGCAAAAATATTAAGCACTAAGCTCATTATAATTCTGGAAAGATAAATACCAAAAATATTTTTCTGAATCCTTTTTTCTTCTGACTGTACTTTTCAGATAAATATAATTGTTTGATTTTGCTTATGGATTTCTGATAATAAAAAATATTCATTATTTGTATAATTGAGGAAGACACTGTCATATCAACAGAGTTTAGAATCAGTTTAGACTCAACAACCCAATGAGGCTGCAGTATGAATTTTGGAAAAGTGATATGCATGGTATACACCATGTTTAACAAAGCTTTTGCTAGGAGCGGAATGTCCCACAGGGAGGGGAGAAGTCATGAGTGTTTTGCTACACAAAGTGTGGCCCTCGGAATAGCAGCATGGAAGTTACCAAAAAACTTGATAGAAATGCAGGATTTCTGAACTCAGCTCTACCAAATCAGAATCTGCATTTTAACAAGGTCTTACCTGTTTCATAAACACATTAAAGTTTGAAAATCACCATTTCAAACTATAGCATGAACCCTTAATAATTATATCAAGTCATTGATTGTGCTTGAGACATAGAACGAAAGACATGGAGAAAAGAGGGTGTAGCATATATAACTGGGGAAATATAAATGCAGTCATAGAAGATCTGGGTTATATTTCTAACCTAGCCTAGATTATATAACATTTGGGTTGGCAGTTTCTTATTTATAAATGGCATTAACAGTCCCTATATTGCATGACTATTTTGAGTATTAAGAGTTAAATATGCAGCAAATGTATATGACCTGTAGGAGACAAAAGCTCTTAATGACATTTCCATTTTCCTTACTGTGAAAATGTATGGACACAATTGGTGGCTTATTGTCCTGCAGCCAGAGGGGATATTAAAATACAACTAAGACATATTATGTTGCTTCAGGCTACAACTCTTATTTTCAAATTTTATTAAGTATCTCTACTAGTCAGTCTAATACAAAGTCTTGTAGAACTCAGACTTTGGCAGAAAGGGCTTGGACACTTTCTCTTCCTAAAAAGGAAGGTAATGATGAGTTTTAATTACAACACAATTAGGGCTTTTGATATTAAATTAATTTTTAGTGATGGTGCTGATCTTGGCAGAGAGCGCAGAATTCATGAGATTAAAGCCCTGTGAGTATACGAGTATGCACATACTCTTACAGCTTTTTATGCAAATTAAAATTCCTGCTTCATTTTCCACTTCTAAAATCGAAGATTAAATATAATAGAGCTTTTTAGTTTAGCTAAATTAGTTAAACGCATTTTATTACATCAAGCCATACTTAATTATAAGCCATACTTGGCAAACTTGCTCCACTTTAAATAATTGTTCACAAGATAATAATTTCATAAAATTTGTTTGTAGGCATAATATGGAGATATGGTTCTAACTTAAAATTATAGAATTTTAATAAAATTTTGAGCCTGTATCTTACTTGTAACCTTTAATGTACTTATTAAATCCAAGGGGTCAAACTAGAATGAATACTGAAACAAAATCTTAGTTTTGTTAGTTAATAAAAAATATTTTGTATTTTTGCCAATAAATACAAATGTTTTGGAATAAAACACTTGTTACAAAAAGCTATGCATTTCATTCAGACACAGTCAATAGATGTCTAAAAAGTTATAACATTTGTTTAAGACAATAATAATGGCAGGATAATTGTAAGAAAAATAAAAAGTAAATGATTAAAATAATAAATGTTTACATAAATATTTTGATAGAATGCTAAGATATAAATTTATCTCCAACAGAATAGATCTAGTATGTAGTAAAGTTACCAACAGGACACAATGGATAACAAGTATGAGACCTTTGAAATTTTTTTTCTTTCGAGTAATTACAACTAGTAGTGAATGTATTTTTTCTTATCTTTCTCTTTTATATTTAAATAGCTAATACAATCACATAGCTCAAAATTTTAAATATACATATGTGCACAGTGTAAGGTTTTGCTCCTATGTCACCTTAAAGGCAACAGCGTGAACAGCACTTAATGAACTTAAAATGTTAGGTACTGTTCTAAGCTCTTTAAATCAACTGACTTATTTACTATTCAACATAACTTCATTTTTTTGATTATTTTTTTATTTTATATATTTTTATTCATTGTTAAATTTATTGAGGTGACGTTGGTTGGTAAAAATTATAGGTTTCATGTGTACAATTCTATGTTACATCATCTATGTATTGCTTTATGTGCTAACCACTCAGTCAGTTCTCCTTCCATTACCATATATTTGATGCCTCCTACCTCCTCCTCCACCCTCTTACCCCTTAGCTTCAGGTAACCACTAAACTATTGACTGTGTCTATAGTCAGTATGTCAGTGAGTTTTTGTTTCTTTGTTATTTTTGGTTTTCTATTTCACCTATAAGTGAAGTAATGTGGTTCATGATTTTTTCAGTCTGAGTTATCTTGCTTAATATGATATCATGATCCATCCATGTTGTCTTAAATGCCAGTATTTCAGTATTTCGTTGTTTCTTATCACCGAGTAGTATTCCATTGTGTAAAGGTACCACAACTTCTTTATCTAGTCACCTATCAAAGGACTCTTTGGTTGTTTCTATGACTTGGCCACCGTGAACAGTATTGCGATGAACGTTTGGGTACATATATGTTTGAGAACTAGGTTTTCAAGTTTTGGGGGTAGATACTCAAACGAGAGACTTCTGGGTCATATGGTAATTCTATTCCTAATTTTTTGAGGAACCTCCATATTGTTTTCCATAGTGTTTCTACAAGCAGTCAACACAACTCTTTAGATAGTGACTGTTATCGACCCATTTCACAAATAACGAAGCTGAGGCTCTGTGCAGTTAGGTAATTCTTTCAAGTACTTACAACTAGTAGTGACAGAGTTGGAATTGGGACTCAGAAAAACCTGTGCAGAAAGCTCATGTTCTTAGCTACCTACCTCCTAAATATTGATATACTATCAATTCAAACAATGCTTCTTACATTTCCTATCAATGATATATATACACCAATGATAAAATTTTATGAATTTTGCTTTTTTTCATGCAACTATGTATTTTAGATATTAATCAATTATATTGCTTGAAATACTTTCTTATTGTTTTATTAAATATTCAACTCAATAAAATATATTTATTTATTTATTTTTATTGTTTGAATCAACCTGTCATCTATGAATTCAAATAATATGGTCTCTAGTCTTCTCCTTTTATAAAAGGTGCTGCAATGACTTGTTCTGTAAACTTTAAAATTTACACACAGGAAAACTTACTGAAAGATGAGATCCTGTATTTAGAATGCTGAATCTGAAAAGATGAGATCCTGTATCTAGAAAGGCTGAGTCAAAGGTGTAAGTTTCAGTTTGCATTCTATAGAGATTTACATTTTGATACACCCCGTGGAGATTGTACTAATTTTGACTCCTACTAGTGAATTCAAGTTTTTGTTTTCTTATGTACTGAATAACACTATATTATAAAACTATTGGTTTCTTTCCAGTATTATAATAAAAATATTTTCCTGGCATTTTTAATTATTAAAATTTATTTTTTTAATTTTGAAAGATTTCAGAAATGCAAAAATATTGCAAAAGTTAGTAAAAATCTGGTATATACATCAACAATATTCCTCAGATGTTAACTTCTTACATAAGCATATTTACTAAAGTCAGGAAATTAACATTGATGGAAAACTTAATTTACCTTACCAAAATTTTACCAAGTATTGCATTAGTGTCCTTACATGGATCTAGGATTAAATTTAGGATCATACGTTGTATTTAGTTGCCATAATATTTTAGTCTCCTTTAATCTGGAACAGTTTCTAGATCTTTTCTTCCTTTTCTTTTATCACCTTAACATTTTTTAAGAGGACTGGCTAGTTATTCTTTATAGCATATCTAATTTTGCCTTGCCTTATGCCTCTTTATGACAAAATCCTTTGGTAAGAACATCACAGAAATAACTGTGTGTCTTTCTTTTTATCACAAGGCACATGAAGCAGAGTTGGTTCTACTAATTATGATGTGATATTTCACAGTACCTGGTAGGTTTTCCACGTATTGTAATATTCCCTTTGAAATTATTGAGTATCCCATGGGAGACACCTTGAGACCATGCAGATACTTTTAAATTACACATTTACCTGCTAATTTAGAATCTGTTGATGAAGATAAATGGTGATTTTTGCATTTCCACTATTCATTCTATATTGAGGAGATGGAAATCTACTCTTACAGAGGAGCTTTTCTTCCCCTTCTGTATACATATTTATTGCTTACTGATTGATTGACTCACTTGTTCATATCAATTTGGGCCTATGGTCTCTTGTATTAGTTTATGGTTCATGATTCATTATTTTCTTTTTTTTTTTCTGAAATATTTGACTTTTCAGAACTTTTTCATGCCAGTCTCTGTGGCCTTTTAACAGTCCTTTGTGTCTTTAACAAGACTTCATCCTTTGAATCTTTCTTTTGCTTTTCTTATATTATTATTATCAGTGAGATTAAGACACCAAAATCTTGTATTCAGTGAATCTTTTTAACTTTGTTCATTTTCCATTTAGTTCATTTTATTTTATTTATTTATTTATTTTTGACAGAGAGAGACAGAGAGAGAGAGAGAGAGAGAGAGAGAGACAGAGACAGAGACAGAGAGAGACAGAGAGAGAAAGACAGAGACAGAGACAGAGAGAGAACTGAACTGGGGGAGCGCCCAGTTCAGCATATGGTTCTGCACAGACCGGGGCTGGGCCCGGGATTTGATCCCCGGTCCCCAGCGCTGCAAAGTGAGCGCTTAACCCACTGAGCCATCCCGGCTTCCCATAGTTCATTTTCTTTATTGATTAATAGAAATTGTTTTCATAATTAAGCAATAAATACTTAGTAATATATTTTGTGAAATGTTTTGGGTTGATCATATATTTTTTAATTTTCTTATGCTTTTGTAGTCATAAATATGTTTTTAATGTAGTAAAATTTATCAAATTTTTAATGCTTCTGGGTTTTGAGTTCATAACTGAACAGGCCTTTCCCACTCTTGTATTATAAACCGTTTTTCTCTGTCGGTATGATTTTTCTTCAAGTACACTTACAGATGATTTTTTCAGATGTACATCTTTGATTCATTTGAAATTGATCTTAGTGTAAGACATTTATTGCAATCTTTTTTTTCTAGATGACATTTTTGAACCAAAAAAAAAGAAAAATCCCCACATTTATTAATTTATTATTTTCTATTTATTTAAAGTTTGATCTTTATCTAATAACAACATTTTGTATGTATTTGGTTTTATTTCTTCCCTTAATTAATGTCCATTTGTGACTTAATATCACACTCTCCTTTTTTGTCTAGTTTTATAATGCATTTTAATATACCAATCAAGTAACTTCTTGTTACTTCTCTTTTTGCATTTTTTTCTGTTCTGTTTTGTTTTTTAATTTACCTTTCACATGAAATGTAGATAACATTTGTGCAGTTAAAAATTAATTATTGGGGAAGCTGGGATGGCTCAGTGGGTTAACTGCTCGCTTTGCTGCACCGGGGACCCAGGATCAAATCCCGGCCCCAGCCTGTGTGGACCCATGTGCTGAACTGGGGGGTGCCCCCAGTACAGTTCTCTCTCTCAATAATATATATATATATATATATATATATATATATATATATATATATATATATAAATTATTATTACTTAGGTCACATTAAGTGAGGAAGAGCTGATATTTGTACAAATACGAGTCTTTATATTTCAGATCAGGTATTACTTTCTATGTGTTCAAGCCTTTCTTTGATTCTTTCAAGAGTGTTTAAAAATATTCTTCATATCCAAAGTATATTTTTTTAAAGATTCATTTTATTGTTTGAGAAAAGATGAGAGAAAGAAAGAGAGACAAGGCAGAGAGAAGGGAGAAAGCCCAGAGTAGTACTCATAGTTGTACATATCAGTTTTTTTGACATAGTTTCATTCCACACATGTGGGTGTGGGGCCACTTGGGTCAGAACTGAACTAGGGACCTCCTGCATGAGGGGTGAGAACCTCCGCTGCCATTCTGGCTATTACTAGTTACTCCACAGTTCAGCACGTGGGTTTGCATGGGCTGGGGCTGGGATTCATTTCCTGGACCTCACTATTGCAAGGTAAGCACTCAACCTGTTGAGTTATCCCAGTATCCCCTAAAGTGTATTTGTTTGTTTGTTTACTAAGAGGCATTGTATCAGTTTTTAAATAAGATATTTACCTATTATTTTATTTCAATTTTTGTTGTTATCTATAAATAAGAAAATAATTGTTTTCTACCTATGAATTTTTAGATTTTGTATTTAAAAATATATCTGAATTTTATCATTGTAATTGTTTTTATTAGTTGATCTTGGGCTTTCCAAGTAGGCATTTATGTCAGTAACAAATAATGAAAATTATGATTTCTTTTCCCATTTTCATATGTCTAATATCTTTCACTTGTCTAGCTACAACAATGGCTGATGCTTTCAAAATGACATCACAATAATGGTAATAGTGGTCATCTTGTTTTAGAATGCTAATGGGAATGCTTCTAATGTTTTTTGTGGGGGGAAACGAGCTTTGGGTTGAGATAGCTGTATTTTATAATGCTTAAGGATCATCCACGTAGTCTTATTTTATTAAGTTTTTAAAAATCAAAATAGATACTAAATATTACCAAAGGATATATATATATATATATATATATATATATATATATATATATATATATATATATATATATATATATATA
>PVKE010005088.1:0-33166 GCA_004027555.1 Craseonycteris thonglongyai | reverse complement strand
TGTTACCAATCCAACAATGTGTTGTTATTACTTTATATAACTTTAAGTCTATTAAAAAGCTGAGAAAAGAAAGGAGAGCAAGTATATGTTTATAGAATTTCTTATATTTATTTCATCTTTTCTGGTTTTCTTAGTTGTTTCTGTGGGTTCAAGTTATCATATGGTGTGATTGCCTTACACCAATACAACTTCAGTCTCAACCACCTTCTTTGTGTTGTTAAATATACTATATTCTTAGATGTTATAGGTCCAACAATAAAATTACATTGTATGCCTTTCTTCTATCATTCATTGATATAATAAAATTAATAAATTTCTTAATGTTGAAGCATTTTTGCTGTAGTGGAAGAAACACTTTGCTATGCCATGTATTATTTCAATGTGTGGTTGAATTGTGTTTGATAATACTCGTATGTATTTAGCACTTTCAGCAATAAACATTACAATGTTTGGTTTGGTATTTTTTATAAATTCTTTGTTGGAATTTGATCATTGTAAGACTAGCTTCAGAAAAGAGAGTTTCTTTTCTTGTTATCGGTTATTTTAAATAGCTTAGTAACTTTTTAAAAGATTTATTTCATTGAGAGAAGGTGTGTGTGTGTGTTTGGGTGTGTGTGTGTGTGAGAGAGAGAGAGACAGAGAGACAGAGACAGAGAGAATAGGGGAGGGCCCAAAATAGTCTCTATAGTTGTACATCATTTGTTGTAACATAGTTTCATTCCACACGGGTAGATGTGGGGCCATGTGGGGTGGGAACCAAACTAGGGGCTTCCTGCATGGGAGATGAGAACTTTCACCTCCATCTCAACAGTTACCAGTTGCACCACAATCCAGCATATGGGTTGGCATGAGCCAAGGCTAAAATTTGATCCCAGGACCTTGCAATTGTAAGGCAAGTGCTCATCCTGTTTAGCTATGCTGGCAACCCAGATTTGTAATTTTTTGATTTGTAAAAGTTTTTGTAAATTTTTCTGAAAAGGTGTTTGGTGATTTAGGACAAAGGGTAGCATTTTTACAACTCCATTTTTTTCCATAGTAAGCTGTCTATGGATACTCTGTTTTTGTTGAATTTAAGTACAGTTTTCTTAAAATGTTCCTTTTTTGCCCCTTGTATTTTCAATTGCTCTTGTAAACTTAAACAACAAATTCCATTGTTAATCTTTTGATTTCCTCCAAATATGGTGATTTACTGCTCATTTATTATTTTATATATTTGTGCCTTCTACTTGTGCATTATCTAGTTTGTTTGCTCAAAAATTCAGTGTTTGATTTATTTACTAGTGCTGCCATTTTTCATATTTCTAATTGATTATGTTCTGCTTTTATCTTTACTAAATCCATCCTTCTGCTTTTCCTAGGCTGTGTGCTACTTTTTTAAAAATCTTCAATTAAAACTTCATGCCTCTATCTCACAATTTCTAAAAGAATTAATTTTATGATTGATATTTTCAAGTATTTCACAACTTACATTTGAATTTTTTCTTAAATTGTTTCAGAAAATTTTTTTTTTCTAATTTCCAAGTTTTAAGAAATTTTGAATATTTTGTTTTGTTATTATTAATACATTCTTGTTCTAGTTCAATGTGATCAGAGAATACTATCTGTATTATTTCTACTTTGAAATGCATAGATGCTTTATTTGTTGCTTAGTATTTGGTCAAATTTGTATATATTCCAAACACATTTCATTAAAAAATAATATTACTTTTTTGAGGAACAAAGTTTAAAATTTATACTATTTTAAGGTTTTAAATAAAATTTTGTTAAGTTCCAAAAACACATATGAGCATTATGATTTTTGGAGAATTTGTTTGGCAAATAATTATAAGATCAATTGGTGGGTACTTAATATTTTACAAATTTTAACTTTAAAGTTCAGGAACATTATCTCTATTCAAAAATTGTTTTCATATTTCTTAGTGAAATTTCTTTTGTTTGCTTTAGGTATTTTCAAATATTTTCTTTTTATTTTCTTTTAAATATTAGCTATTAATATTATATATGTATGTGTGTACATATATATTTGTGTATATCTTGATTATCAGAAAGTTCCACTAAATTTTTAAATGAAAAAGTATAATGACAAGCTATACTCATAATATAATTAATGTTTTGTCACTTTTCACGTACACACAGGCACACACACACACATATTTATACTTATTTTTATTTTTTGTATAGAATTCCTTTATATGGTTTTATAATAAGTTTGTTAAATTGATTCCAAGTTGATTGCTATTTAGGTTATTTAAAACATTTACTATTATGAACATTTTAATCAGATAGAAATGTTTGTGTATGCAAATATGTAAATGTGTACACATGCATATACATGTATAGAAAATGCCAATGTAATCACAAGGACTTATTTTTATAAGAAAAAATGCTTCTCAGAATTTATGCTTTAAATTGATAGCATTAAAAACATAGATGCTTAGTACCTCATTGCCCTAAAGAAAGATTGTATTATATTTTAAAGAAATCTACCAAGCAGATCTGCTTATTCCAGTCCCGTTTCTTTCCCATCCCTCAGCTACTCTGTTGGAACAAGGGTTAGTGAAGGAATGGAGTTTAGAACTGTGGTAAAGATCATGTCTATATGGGACACATGACTTTTATATTTTAAGGTAGCTATTTTCATGAGACATGAGACTTGTATCAGTAGTGTCATTTCAGTCTCCAGCAATGAAAAAGCCTTCAAAAATTACTACATCCCACCAGTCACATTCAAATGTCATTGTTTGTCAATATAAGCAGTCTAACAATATAAACTATTATTGGTTTTTAGCATCATTATTATGGATTTCCTTTCATCTATGATATACTATTTTAAATATTTTCTGGTTTTATTATGTATTGCTATCATAATTAGAAAAACCTACTGCAATAAAAATGCAAGATAGTAAAAACAGAGTTAAGAGCTATAGATGTGTAGACACTGGCCATCTCTGACTTCTACAGCCCTTACTACCCTTCAGTATTCTGAAAGATGACCTGCCTAACTAAATTGGATGCAAATCTGGTTCAGCTCACCTAAATAGCTGTATTGATAGAGTTGCACTTTGTGAGGGGAGTTGGGGGGATGTTGTAAAGACTTCAGGGTGACTAAGCTGGTCCACAGGCAAATATTTGTTACCCTCAATTCCCAACCTCTGCAAATATTTAAAACATAATCTTTATAATTTGGCCTAATCTATGATTCAAACACTCAATGCCTCTATCACACAATTTTCTGGACAGTTCTCAAACTGGACTGGGCTAAACCAGACTGGGCTAAACTGGTCTGGCCACTGCTCAGTTTGGAAGAGTGTGGCATAGGTCAGCTTCTCTTATAATTGCTCCATCGGGTTCCACAGAGAGCTCCTAGGAGGAAGAGCTTTGGGCGTGGATATAAGCAACACACATGCCATTTCACTGAAAGAAGTATAATGCAGGTAACATGGAAGCTCAAGACATTTGCTGGGCTTGCTCAGTGAGAGTCAGAGGATGTCTTACGTAGGTATTTTGCAGAGTTCACTATTTGCATACTGGACAATGACTCCCCTGTCTTTTGTGTTTGTATCCAGCACTTTGGATTTGTTTCATGAACATGCAAGTTACTACCAGACACAGATGCTAAAACAATCTGGGCAAATGGTGAAGGAGAATGAATTGTTGGTTTTAAGTTATATTATACATGTTACAAAAAAACCACCAAAAAACCGTGAAAGACTCATTCGTGGTGCTTTAGGATTATCTACACCTGTGACTGTTGCAGTTGTTTACCAAAACCCACATATGAAACAAGGAAAAGCACAGGGAATCAGAAAGAAGGGAAGAGTTAGCTTTCCTCTAAGCTATTTGGATTCACCCCAACTCCAGAACTTGGCACAAGCCTCCAGAGACTGAGAAAGGGATTGGTTGCACCTTGTTAACTAAAGGGGTAGTTTTTAGGGGAAATCTGTAAGAGACTGGGGAAAGGGGGAGAATAGAGGGAAAAGATTTGAACAAGCATCAGGTTTCCCATAATCTAATAAGTCCTGATGCACAGAGACCTCTGGACCCATATCTCCACCTGAGCCAAGGGATCCTTTGTTTTGTGTTCTCAGGGCCGTCAGTCTTCAGCTGTGGGATGCCTCCTGAGGGGAGTGCTCCAGAGAAAGGAGACAGCTGTCAATCCTTTGCAACCAACACTTTTAGGTAGTTGTCGGATGGGTATTCCAGCCTGGTCAACAGTGTGGGAAACCTGCAGTGTCTTCCATGTTTGGTCTGATTTATGTGATCAGTACCATACACAGTGTGGTACTATGACGAGAAGATACAGTACAAAAGTTAATGCAGCATGTGAAAAGGAGCAGAGCTAAAAGCTTAGGAGCAGTTCAGTTTAATTTCTGTTGTTCTGTACAGATTTTTAAATACAGCTACTTGGCCATTGCTTGAAAATACTTATTGGAGTACAGATCAGCATACTTTTTGTGTGTTTTAGAAAAATATATTATTTCTCAATTAACATTCTCTAACTAATGGAATTCTGCTGTTTATAGTGCTATAGACACATAACATTTTGTTATCCACTTACAGCATTTTTCAAGAAACGAATAGTTGTATTTTCACCAGATATCTCCAAGCAGTTGCAAATAAAATTGAACCAAGATTGAATAGGACAAAAGTAATTGCAATTTCACTAGATGGTATGTGTCTTCAAAGACAGACTTAAGGCACCAGACTACAAGGAGATGAAGTTTCTTTCTCAAATATCTATTGGTTGATGAAAACGAAATTCATATGGATGTCCTTGGAACCTGTCCTGGGGCTTTATAATCACATTAACTGCTGAGAGATTTAGAGAAATGGTTCAATATCTACACAGTCAGTATTTCCCTCCACATCTTTGAGAAAATCTTTATCAGCTTGGTGAATACTCACTTTGGATAATAAAAGAACAATAACCTAAAGCAAAAAAAGATATTAACTCTGTCCCTGTCCTCATAGGACAAAGCCCACATGTTCACTGCTAACATAACTGGGAGCACACAGATACAAGGGAGCAATTTTAGAATCAGGAAATAGGATTCTTAAAGTGTTATTTATTAAAAATATCGACCTCTGAACATAATTTCCAAATAGAACCCTTCTTTTTTGTGTCCCTTTTATTGATCTAGTAATTAATGGACTTTAGTACAGTGTTTTCTTCATTAGATATACATTCACAATCTTGTGTTGGCAGAAAACTCCAATAGCCACTTGCAGTGAAAAAGAGGAAAAGCAGTAACAATGGCTTTTGACGAGTCTTTTTTTTTTGCCTTTTAGAAATGAAAGAGCTTCATTGAATACTTTAGCTCTGACTCTGAGCTCTCTCTACCTTCTACTTAACACATGTAAATTTACGTGGTGTTTGTTTGTTTGTTTGGTTGGTTATTATTGGGAACCCACATCCTCCCAGGGCCTGAAAATGCACTGGGATCTATTCCCTCTTTTTGGTGGTTACCAGTCCTCATTGGAAACTCTTGTGTAGATCTTATTTTAAATCTGTATCACTTCAATACTGTTGTCAGGGCCCTTTTTGAATATATTTATACCACAGGATCCTTTGCGGATGCCAGGACCCTCTGTGCTTCTGGTCTACCTCTCCTGACTACTATGTATCCATCGCCTCTGAGGTTTTGCCACCTTATCCAGAAGCTGCCACCAAAGAGCTGCTTTGCATTTCCCTGCAGTCTGAGGCCCTCCATGACAGTCTCCTCTTGTTTCTCTCGGTAAAACCAACTTCTCAGTGAATACGCTTACCAAATTCTTCAAGGAGCATAGGTTTCTATTCCACAAAGGTAGAGATGTATATTGACTCCAAAGTCCCTTTTCCTCTTCCATCAAGAATAAAAATTATATAGCATGCAATCTTTTAGGATTGGAGTTTTTAATTGAAATATAATTCACAAATAACTTTGTGTAAGTTTAAGATGTATGTGTTGATGTTAACATTTATATATTGCAATATTGTTACCATGTAGCATTAGCTAACATCTGTATCACATCACATTATTATTATTATTTATTCTTTTGGTGAGAACATATAAGATATAATCTCAGCAGAGAAATGCAAATCAAAACCACAATGAGGTATCATCTCACACCTGTCAGAATGGCTACTATAAATAAATTAACAAACAAGAAGTGTTGGTGAGAATGTGGAGGAAAGGGAACCCTCATGCACAGTTGGTGGGAATGTAAATTGGTGCAGCCACTATGGAAAACAGTGTGGAGATTCCTCAAAAAGTTAATAGAACTACCTTATGACCCAGCAATTACACTCCTGGGTATTTATTCAAATAAATCCAAACACTAATACAAAAACATATATGCCACCCTCTCCCATGTTTACTGCAGAGCTATTCATAATAGCCAAGATATGGAAATAACCAAAGTGCCCATCAACAGATGATTGGATAAAGAAATTGTGGCACTCTGCCATAAAAAAAGAATGAAATCTCACCATTTGCAACCATGTGGTGAACTTATAAGTTATAATGCTAAGTAAAATAAGAAAGACAAATATCATCTGCTTTCACTTATATATAGAATCTAAAGAACTGAATAAACAAACAAACAGAAAGAGCCTCAGATACAGAGAACAAACTCATGGTTTTTAGATGGGAGAGGTGTTGGGAAGATGGGTGACAAAGGTAAAGGCATTAGGAAGTACAAATTGGTAGTCATAAAATAGTCATGGGGATGTGAAATATAGAGTAGGCAACATAGTCAACAATATAAAAACTATGCGTGGTGTCAGATTTATCTAAGGGATCATGTCATAAATTACATAAATTACTCACCATTGTGCTACACACTTGAAACTAATATAAAATAATATTGAATGTCAATTATAATTAAATATATATATGTGTGTGTGTGTGTGTGTGTATACACACACACACACAGGATATAGCATACAGCATTAGGAATATAGTCAATGTATCACAATAGCTATGTAAGGTGTCAGATTGGTAGTAGACTTTTTAGGTTATCACTATGTGAGGTGTATAAATATTTAATCATTATGCTGTTTTGTACACCTTGTGCACTGAAGTAAACAATAAAAAAAACAAACTTTTGTTATATATACTCATAGAATGTGTATTTAGCCTTCTTACTCAACCCTGATAGTTTCAATAGTGTTTTCTTAATTTTCTCAGGTATCTTGGGTCGGCAATGATTTTTTCTGTTGATAGAAACTATTATATTTCCTCCTAGGTAATCAGTAGTCATGTATTTCATTTTTGTTTTATTTCATTGCACTGGAGATACTGCAGAAGAATATTAAATTATTTTAATAATATCAAAATGTTCTCTTTGAGCCATCATTTTATTTTTCTTTATTTTTCTTTTTTCTTTATTTTTTCTTCTTTGTCTAATATCTCCATTTCACAGATAGGTCATTTTTCTTAAAGATTTTATTTTTATTGATTTTGACAGAGAGAGAGAGAAAGAGAGAGATACAGAGACAGAGACAGAGAGAAGGGGGAGGGCCCGGAACAGTCTCCATAGTGGCACATCATTGGTTTTTCCACATAGTTTCATTCCACAGGTGATCGCGGGGCTGCACAGGGCAGGAACTGGGCAGGGGTCTCACCCCAGTGAGAACCAAACTGGGGACACTTCCCAGTTCAGCATATGGGTCCACATGGGTCAGGGCCAGGATAGGATCCTCGGTCCCCAGGGCTGCAAAGTGAGCGCTTAACCCACTGAGCCATCCCAGCTTCCCCAGATCATTTCATTTTTACCTCTCTTCTTCATTCCCTAATGCATTGCAAGCAGCATTCAGCTGCTATTATTAAAGAAAACACTCAACCTAACAATGTACATTCAATGGGTCTTTCCTTTTTTGGTCCTACTCTTTCTGGTTCTCCATGCTTTAACACACATTCTCACCCATGCTTTTATTCTTGAAATTCTGAACACTTCTATCAAGGAGGACCCTCTAGTGACTCTTTTAGAACCTTCTGAGCTAGCTCTTCTGAAACCTTTACACATTGGTTTTTGTAAAGGTTCTGCCCATACACTCCTGCCCTTCTTCTCCATCAGGGGGCTTTTCATTACTTTGCAAATTCTTTGTTGAATATGGTTAATCTATCATGGATATGCATGTGCATGTGTATATGTGTGTGTGTATACACACACACACACACACATGCACAGCAAGCATACATAAATAAAACAAACTGTTCTTGTACCAAAGGAATGAAAGAAAACTGTTATAGCAACAAAATAAAAAATGGACAGAAATTGCACAATAAGAAACAGATCTCCTAACGCACTATAAACCACAGATCTCTTATCTCAGTTCTGACATATATGTCAGCTATATATTTCCATCTAGCTCTTCCAGACATTCTCACGCTTAATATCCAAAATTGACCTTTCATCTTCACAAGTCCACACTTCCCCTTATATTCTCTCTTTCCAGTGGTGATGACCAAATTTTCTTAGTCACTTTTACTAAGGTAACTCATTGCTAGAACTCCCAACGGAATGAAGCCACTACTGATTAAGAGCCTCATGCTGTCATGTTACTGTATCTGTGTGGCCTACTGATATCTGTTGGTCCTACTGGGTGGATTGGAGAGACATGGCAATTCTCTTACACTAGAAGACTGATGGTAATAGCTTTTGTAGCTTGTGCTTCTTAAACACCTGAACTAATATATTAGTGAGAATACATTTGATCCGACAGAGGTATGTGTCCTGAATTACATTTTCCACTCTTTCAAGAAAAAGAGATGTTAGGCCTCCATTTTATCATCTGGAGAAAGGACAAGTTTAGCAGCTGGACACCAATTCACTGCAATGGGAGCATCCATAAAAACATGCATTGCGTATGTGGCATTGGTAGCTGCAGTGAGGACTATAGCCAAGGCTTTGGTGATACAGCTGAACTCTGGGATACAGACTTGAAATCACACTGCCTGTCCCCACTTCGCTGTGTGATTTTTAGCTGGTTACCTAAACTGAGTTTAGTTTTCTCACCTGTACATTGTAGGTTATTACAGGACTTACAACATAGAGTTCTTA
Organism: Craseonycteris thonglongyai; assembly: GCA_004027555.1. NCBI lineage: Eukaryota > Metazoa > Chordata > Mammalia > Chiroptera > Craseonycteridae > Craseonycteris > Craseonycteris thonglongyai. Next base: position 24,121 of record PVKE010005088.1, on the reverse strand, counting down.
TAGGAATTAAATGACTCACTCTACGGAAGTCACATACAACTATGCCTGGACAGGGGTGGCTGTTAGAGCCATGGCTTCGATTCCTGTGACATCAGGGTACTTTGCTTCTTCAGTGATGGGCCCAGGAAAATAGTGGACTTTCTTGGGATATCAACCCACTTTCTTGGAATATCTTTTCATCTCACAGTAATTTGTGTTTTCCAGGAACCTAGAGCCCATCCTGAACTCTTCTCTTCCCGCCTTCCCCCCACTTGCCCAGACTCAGGCTCTCTGTATTTCTAGTCTTGGATGTCCTGCTGATGTTACTTTCCTTTCTCCACCTTTTACTACTGTTTTATTTACTATTGTCACTTTCTTTAATTTTATCCTCTTAAAACCCATCATTGACTAAGCTGCAAATCCCTTCTCTTTTAAATCTTTTCATTAGCATCCTATCAGCTCTACAATTAAGTCCAAGCTCCTTTCCAGGCACACAAGTCTCCACCCATCTTTGTCTCCTGTTGCTCCACTTGTGTCACATTCTGAGACCCAGTAACACTGAGCTTCCTGCAGTTTCTGGTAAATACCTCACTGTCTCTTCCATTTGTAATATTCTCAGGTATTATTGGCAATGATAATATAGATTGAGTGTGTGTGAGTGTTCATAGGCAAGGACAGTGAAGTTGCATTAAGAGTACTTTCATATTTTTTAAATTAAGTATGGGATAAAGTGACAAAATGAAACATCATTCTCTCAAGAATGCCCCCCAAATCTTAACCTCCCCATCGGATTATTTCTCTAAGCTCCTGGCTCATTCTTCTTTAAGTATAGTATTGCATTGTCATTAGTGCAGGCTGAACAATTTGAGAGCGTGAGCTCTGACATATCCCACGCAGGACGTGTCAAAGAGGTCTTCAGTTAGGAGTGAAGTAATAAATGAAATTCAATTGACTAAAGAATCATAACCACAACAATGACCAGGGGAATCTTAGTTCATTTCTCCACCAAAGAAACACCCTGTTTATTTTTGCATATTTTCTATTTCAATTTCCCGAGCAAAAACAAAAACAAAACAAAAAAAAATAGAATTTACCTTTATTCTATAGTCTTTCTTAGTATCAAATCTGTATTATCTATTGATTGCTCACACATACGCTATCGATAATTAACATATAAAAAAATTTTCCTACTTGGCCATTGTGTGGAATGAAAATGGTGTGCATCTTTAGTAAAGGAGGGGAATAATCTAGGTTATATTTTAGCAGTAAAGTATTAAGGAGAAATGCCATTATAAATCATAGAAAAATACTAAAATTTGTCAATAATAAGTAAAATAAAAATGTAATCATAATGAAATATTATTTTAGTATTAATAATTTGACACAAAATTTAATACTGGCTATTGCCATATGTTGACAGGTTATGTGGAGCTATAAAAACCCTAATGCATGCTCAGTGGTCATGAAGTCTAGTATGGTCAATCAGAGGCATAATCAAGTTACATACTTCACTTAAAGTAAATAATGCATGTTCACTGTATACCTGCAGTCCTACCCCTGGATATGTAGCTTTCTATATATCTTATAGACAGGGGTCTATTAGTGAGCTTGGATAGTAATGTTCACTCTTTCTTTATTGCTTGTGGCAGAAATTTGGGGGTCACCTAGGGGTCCATATGGAGAATGAACATAATAGTATATAATTCCATAATCAACACAATCTGTGCACAGAGACCAGTGTGCGTAGACTTAGCACTCAAAATACTGATTGGGAAATATAATAAGCAGAGTGAGATCTACAGTTTGATGTCATTTTTATGCCTCTTTCCTCATCCATAAAGTTAGAATAATGATAGTGCCTACCTCACATGATATTATGAGCATTAAATGAGTCAATACATGAAAATCACTTAGCTAAAGGTCTGGGACATAGCAAATGCTCCGTAATACTAGTTATCACTTGATTTACTTTTATTATTCAAATTAGTGACATGCAGACAAAACACCATTTGCTATTTGAAATAAATGCATGCTAGTACAAAATATATATGAAATCCTTCAGATTTGTTGCTCGTGAAGAATTGGAGTAGGAAATGGGGGATGGGGGAAGGAATGAAAACATAGCTATTACAAGAGGGAGTTATGTCTCAGGAAATGAACAGTATGGTTAAACATTCTGCACCTGACTTCCAGAAAAAGATTAAAAATATCCAAAAGGGGGAAGCCGGGATGGCTCAGTGGGTTGGGCGCTCACTTTGCAGCGCTGGGGACCGAGGATCGAATCCCGGCCCCGGCCCGTGCAGAACCATGTGCTGAGCTGGGAGCTCCCCCAGTTCAGTTCTCTCTCTTTCTCTCTCTCTCTCTCTCTCTCTCTCTCTCTCTCTCTCTCTCTCTCTCTCTGTCAAAAATAAATAAATAAATAAAAATATATTAAAAAAATATATATATCCAAAGGGCTTGCCTGGTGGGAGCATGTAAGTTAAGGTGATTTCAGCTGGAAGTGAAACAATGACAACCAGTAGAATGTGTTACCTCTCAGAACAGAAGTTTGGAGGTAGTTAGTCCCAAGGTCAGGTTGGTTCTCAGCGATATTATTCTTCTGCCCTCAATCTTTAAAGCCCTGGTTTTCACACTCTGACTTTGTTGTCATGGTTATAATATATTACATTTTTTTGAAGTCAAATGGTGGGGAAATGAGAGGACTCACTTAGAGCATCTCTGTCTAACCAAGAAGAAATCTTACCAGTGTCCACCACCAGCAACCATATAATCAACTCAGAACAAACCCATTACTTTTCCATTTGTGGTGGATCATTGACTTATTGTACAACAGTGAGGAAAGGGAACTCTAGTATCTGATATTGACAGACTTTCTGATGGAAAGTTGGTTCTTCCTACAAGGCAGAAGGAGCAGGGAGTTGGTGCTTGGTAGGTCACCAAGAGTGTCCTACCATATGAGGATGAGAAAATAAGGGATAGAAATAAGGGGTAACCTCATACTGAGTTAAAATCATTAATTTGCCACTTATAGGCCTTCAACCTTAGAAAATAATTCAAACTTCCTGTGACTCATTTTCCCCATTTGTGAAAAGAAAAAATCTACTTCATAAGCATGCACTAATAAATGCTCGCTATAACTACTACAGGGGATCAAAGAGGAGTAACAGGCTACTAGTACTAGTGGAGGAAAGTGGCTATTACACATCCTACAAGGCATAGGGCATAGGACAGCCTCCACAACAGAGAATTATTCCACTCATAATGTTAATACTATGAAAATTGAAAACAAAATTAATATATTTAACTGAGACTCAAATATGTCAAAAATGAACAGCTCAAACCACTTACATCAACTGTCTTTTTTGTCTACAAAATGGAGATAATAAATCTTTTCTTACAACATTATTGAGATTAAAAATGCACTGTGACTTTTTTCCATCTGACTTATTTCACTTAATAAGATGGTCTTAAGGTCCATCCATATTGTCACAAATGGCTGTATTTTATCTTTTCTTTATGGGCATCAAATATATAGTGATGGAAAGAGAACTGACTCTGGGTGGTGAGCACATAAAGCAACACATAGAATATGTAATGTAGAATTGTACACCTGGAACCTACGTACCGGTAATTTTTGCCAACCAATGTCACCCCAATAAATGTAACAATAAAAAAATGCAATGTGTACAGCATTCCAAAGAGAGTGAGTCAACAGTTTCCATCAATGTGGCTCAGCTTCTTTAAATATAAAGTGTAATGATAATAGTTTGTTGTAATGTCACTGTGAAGATTAGTTAAATATACTCAAGTTTCTTAGCATACAATAGGAAATGTTAAGTATCAGTTGCTTTCTTTCTTCTCTACTTATTAATCTTCAAAAGACAGAACTTTGATCTTCTCTGGTGATTAAGGACCAAAGGAATTACTCAGAAAGATCACACAATAATGCAACTTAAAGTAAAGCTTAGATACCGAAAGTTGAGTTCTTTCACTATTCAATTACCATAAGATATCAAGCCTGAATTGTATTAGAACAGTCAGGCTGTAGTAAAAATGTGTACATTCAATTCCAGATTCAGAAGCATGAATTAAGAGAAGAAAAAGAAATCTATTCTTATTTTATTTTTTGTTTGCTTTTTACAAGGTCATTACTTCTTTAATAGCATAATGACTGTGCAACACAGAAATTCCACATGTTTACTGGTCAACTGACTGTAAACATTATTGTGCATATTTACTATAAAATCTCCTATTATTGGTATAATGAGTCTTGGTAATAAAACAGCAGCCAGTGCGTTGTTTTGTTGTTGTTGTTGTTGTTGTTGTTATTTTAAGTCATATACCTTTGAGGTCTGAAATACAGAGAGCACCTTCTTTCAAAAGAACTATGACAGGGAAGACACTCACCATTAGTTTGTTGGTCGAAACCAAATGGAACCTGAGGCTAATAAAAGCTCTGGAACTTTGCAGACATCCCCACGCTTTGCAATTTTCCAAATCAGACAAGGTGTAATGACCATCAGAAACCAGGCTTAAATCCCATTAGCATGTAAGGATTTCAAAATTGCCAGCCAATAAAATGGAAGAGAATCTGGGCATCCACATGTAGAAAATGAAGGTTAAAAATTGGGTGAAAATGTGGTAATTAGCATTGGAAAGAGAGGGTGGGGGTCTCCAGACAAAGCATCAAATAACAGCAATAAAATGAAAAACAAAATCTCAGTGTGGCCATTCTAAGTGCCATGGAATCAAGCCTAAAGGGTTAACAAAACCAACCTGGGCTTTTAGTATTCCAACGTTTGCTGTTTGCACTGTTTTGTTTGCTTTTTATCTTCTGTAGTGATTATAAAGGCAGATTTCCAATAAATTGGTAGACTTCCAGCAAAATTCAGGGAAGTGTCTGGCTCATATTAGTTGACAAAATAAGTACTAAAGTCCTTTCTTTTGTTTTCTGTTTATCTGTAGTGTTAGAGAATTTGCATATTCCACCACTATCATTTCCCTTAAATACTTAAGATATATTTTCACCCTAGGGATTCTGCTTTATATTGAGCTAAAATACACTTCTTGTTATTTTTATTTTGTTTTGTTTTATTTATTGGTCCTAATTTTAATGCTTGAGTTCATGAACAAATCTTGGGCAGTTTGAAGGAAAAAGCTATATTCCTTGCACATTATCCTATCTCTTGTTCAAACATTTCTGTTTCTTGCAATATGTCAAATTTCTCATTGTTTTGACCATACTGTCCTCCAAATTTTTCTGGTGGTTCAGAATTTCTTAAAAAGAATCATACCCTGAAGCACAAGAAGGCTTTTAAGGGTTGCCTAGAGTGGAGTTTCTTAATTTTAATGCTCATTCCAATTACTGGGAGGTCTTGTTGTGATCCAGATCTTGAGTCAATCAGCAGTATGAGGCCCTACATTCTTCATTTCTAGCAAGCTGCCCTAGCTAATGCTCTTAGTTAGCCAACAACTATCTGAGGAGCAAAGACCTAAGAATGCAGAGTAGAATCCATTCATTTTCTCATGCTGAATACTATTCATATGTCAGTGAAGGGTAAGACAAAACTTTATTGATGCTTGTGAAGGAGCCCTCCACCTTTCCTAGACTATGTTTTTGTTTACTCATTAATATTGTGTTAATCATGTTCTTTGTTTTCAGGAACATAATAAACCTTACCACTCAGATAAATAGATCTCACCATCACATTATTCAGGGCAACCTTCAGTAGCTGGTGGCTACTTACATAACTGGTCCCTTTGCCATTGACGTCAATCTTTTTAAATTTTAAAACAAAATTCACTACCTTTTTGCAGTGTCCTGTCTTCTTCAGGGAATGGCAACACCATACAGTCAAGTGCCCAAGCAAGAGACTTTGGAATTAATATTTCTTTCCATATCCTCTTAGTTAATAAATTTATTGCCAAGATCTAATAATGATACCTCTAAATTAGCTTGTAGTTTACACATGCTGCAGATATTGCATTAAAGATTTATTTCTCCAAGATTCCCGTGCTCTCCTTCCATCCACATCCATAACCATAACTACACCCAACCAGTGGGCTTCTTGTGCTCAGTTTCTTCAGACCTACCCATACTTCTCCTCTCTTCATCTTAGCACGTATTTTTTATTACAGAGGCTTTATCTGTTTTTATTTTCCACTAAGATGCTTAAGCCCAGTGGAGAGTCTAGAACAGACAAGAAGTCTAACGAGAATCTGTTGAATGTTTAATAGATGTTGAAAAAAATCTGTGCTTGGCTCAGCACTGTCTGTGTGTATCTAGTTAGATTGCATTGACATTCATTGAAAATGAAGCCCAACTTTAGTGGCTTATCACAACTTCATTCTACAACTGTAAATGCTTTTCATATAAGTGGAAATCATTAAATGACTTTTTCTATTAATATGTGAAGTCTTTTTAAATGGTACATTAACCTGAATAATGTTAGTGAATAACATTCATATATAAAAATCTTTCACTTGTTCTTAATTACAAAAATAAAACAATAATCACAGACCAGCACAGTCTAGATTTTTAAAAGGTTGTACTGAAGCCTAATTTTTATTGATGCACAGAGGATGACCTATAAGTTTTTTTGGAACCACTTTATCTTGTGTACACACACACACACACACACACACACACACACACACACACACACACACACTGGGCTGAATGTTGGTACTAGTTATATATGAAGGTTGTGAGCCAGGAGTAAAGTGATTAACAATCCCAGAAATTAGTGGCTTCTTAGGATGTGGGACTTTTAGTGCTAAAATCAGGACAGTTTTTTGTGCAAACTAAAATAATTGGTCACAATAGCCAATGTTAGTTGTATCTGGGACCTAGCATCTACCTATGGCACTTTCCTAACTCCAAAGTCCAAAACAGCCAAGCCTGTTAAAAGAAGTCATAATAGCTAGGTAGCTCCTTTCTAGAGCATCGATTCCCAAGGGTGGTACATGTATCCCTGGCAGTGCATGCTGGGTCATTCAGGGGTAAGTAAAAAAATAATAAGTAGTGGTAAAAAATGCAAAATATTAGTTATGGAACAATAAATGTTAAGTTTGAATTTCCATTTACAGAGACACTTCAAAATTAGATCACACTGGCAAATGATGATTAGTGGGAGCATGGCTATGAACCCTTCCTCCAAACTGCACTTCTACAAATCATTACCTACAGTTTCAGAACAATCCATTTGCAATATTTCTAGAACTTCCCCAAACATATAAATATATCTGTAGCCAGACTGTTTGATCAGTTTTGTTATTGACTGAGTAAAAGCAAGTGTGTTGTCTTTAATCGTGGTTCTCTTCAAGTAGTTTATTTAATGTTTAACATAGTTTCAGTTATTATTGTCAGTGATTTGTAAACATGTCAGTCATGCATTCAGTGGTTGAAAATGGGAAGGGTTAAAACAACAAAACTTGATGTGGATTATAACCCATTGCCAAGTACTTCTCAACATGTGTTCACAGCTATGAGTACACTCACACCTGGAGATAGTAAAAAGGTGCGTGCCTCAGATATGACATAGAAGAAAAGGCAATACTCTGAAGAGTATATTAAATATGAGTTTTCCTTTGTAGGGGATGATGACTGTTCTAAGCTTTTGTGTGCTGTGTGTGGGGAAATATTATCCAACTGTTGCGTGAAACCTTCTCTACTCATGCAACATTTAGAAACTAAATATCCTATGTATAAAAACAAAGAAATACATTATTTGGGAGGCTTAGAAAAGTGTATAACTGTTACTTCATATATGATGTCAGAAAGAAATACAATAAGAATGCAGTTGAGGTTTCATATCAAAGTGCTTATCACATAGCTTAACGTGGTAAAAACCACACCATAGCTAAAGACTTAATTTCTCCTTGTATTAAGAATATTGTTTTTTGTATGTTTGTGGAAGAGCTTGTCCACAAAATCAATTCTATTTCTATTACAAACAATACAATGCCTTGACAAATTCAGAAAGTGTCTGATGATGTTGATCTGTAGTAGTAAATAAAATTTATTTTGGGTGGTGGTGAGTACATGGTGCAATACATAGATGATGTAATGTAGAGTTGTACACCTGGAAGCTATGAAACTATTACTAACCAATGTCACCCCAATACATTTAACAATAAAAAAGAAAGAAAGAAAGAAAGAAAGAAAAAAAAAAAAGAAAGAAAAAAAGAAAAAGTAAATTATTTTCCATCCAGGTCGATGAAAGTGTAGATGTTGCTGATTCAACTATTTTGCTCATTGCGAGGTACTTTGTAAGCAATGAAATTGATGAGAACCTGTTGCTTTGTTACCCGTTGACAGAGCATACCATCAGTGAAGATATTTTTAATGCAATCAATGGTTATTTCATAAAAAAGGACATTAGTTGGTCAAATTGTGGTCTACACACTGATGAAGGCAAGCCTATGTCAGGTTGTTTTATAGGCCTATGCAGCCAAATGAAAGAAGTAGCTCCCTTGGTACCATGGTGCCACTTCTGCAGTCATAGACAAAGTCTTGCATCCAAGCCTCTTCCAAGTAAACTGAAATATGTTCTTGCTGAGGCTGTAAAAGATGTAAATTTTATTAAGTGACAACCATTAAACTCTAGATTGTTTAAAGCACCGTGTAAAGAAATGAACTGCATTCACAGCACACTACATTTGCATAAGGATGTAAGGTAGCTATCTCATGGCAAAGTACTTACACAGGTGTTTGAACTTAGACATGAAGTCAGGTATTTTCTGAAGACCATTGTTTCCCTCTTGCTCCAAAGTTTCAGGACAGTGATTTGCTTCAAAGCCTTGCATATTTCTGAAATATTTTTTCTGAAAATAAACTCAATTTAGGACTTTAAAACAGCTCATTCACTATATTCAAAATAATTGACAAAATTGAGCCAATAATTTAAAAACTGGACTTTTGGAAGGCGTGTATTGAGAGTTCAGCCTGAATATTTGAAACTCTGCACAACTTCTTATCTGAGAATGACTTGCACCTATCCTAAAACATAAAAGAGAATATTGTTAAGTCACTTGGAAGGTCTTAAAGTGTCCTTTTATAAATACTCTCTTCAATGTGGAAAAGAAAACCACTAGATTACAAATCCTTTCAATGAGAAATTCTTAAAAAAAAACAAAAAACTGAACTATCAGTCAATGAAAAAAAGAGCAGTTCATAGAACTTTCAACTGATTCTTCTTTAAATTCTGACTTTGAAAGAAAGCATCTTATTACTTTCTGGGTAGATGTCAGTGAGAGATACGAACAGCTCAGCGAGAAGGCACTCAAGTACCTCTTGCCATTTACTAATGCAGAATTAGTAGAGAGAGTTTTTTCTTCTTACATCTTCATAAAAAATAAGTACCACACCAGGCTTAATGCAAGTCCAGATTTAAGACTGTATCTTCCATCTTTTGAGCCTGACTTCAAAAAACTAGCTGCATCAAAGTATGCTCAGTGATCTCACTAACAATATTTCAATAGGCTAGTAATCTACATACAATTATTATAGATGTTTCCGATAATGTAAACAAATATAATAATTAATAATAGATTATAAGTTTGTTAAATACTTGATTGCATTATCATCAATATTTAACTGTTACAAATATTGTAAAATATATGGTTTATACTTCTAGTGTAGTATTTTTCTTTCCTAACTTATTACCTCATTTTCATTATTTTACATTAAGGTAGGCACTGAACAAAAGTGTCAGTATTTAAAAACAGCTTTTTTATTTTATTTTAAAGGGTACAATTTATTGAAATGGGCCTAAAAGGGATACACAAGTGGAAAACGTTGGGAACCACTGATGTAAACTATATATGCCCCTAATATCAGTGGCATAAACAACCCATTTATAAGAAAAACATATCAGACTGAAAGAAAACAAAAACTGCAAAAGGTATACCGCCTTAGAAGAACAAAGTACATTACAAATAAAAGAGAAAAAGTATAACATAGAAAAATCATCAAAATACTAACCAAACAAAAGTCCAAAGCTTGTGTAGGTATAATAATATCAAAGGCAAGAAGAACTACTAGAGGTAAAAATGAATCTTTTATAATGACAATAAGGTGAAACCACCTGACAGATTCAACAATTCAAATATGTATGTGCCTAGTCACATTTCTTCAAAATATATAAATGTAACAGTAACCACAAAGGGAAATAGACAAATCCTATTTCAAAGTGATACAATATCTCTCTTATTAACTTATATAAAAATCTCAACAAAGAAAATTAGTAAATATATAGAACTCCCGAAAGACACAATTAACAAAAATGTTCTAAATAACACATTTGGAACACTTTTCAAGTACATAGGTATATATACTTGATTATATGTGACTCATTGTGATTGATTATATCTGGCTCATAAAGCACGTCTTAAAAAACTTGAAGAGGGGAAAGCCGGGACGGCTCAGCGGGTTGAGCGCTCGCTTTGAGGCCTCGAGGACCGAGGATCGAATCCCGGCTCCGGCCCAGGCGGACCCACATACTGAACTGGGGAGTTCCCACAGTTCGGTTATCTAGCTGTCTCTGTCTCTGTCTCTCTCTCTATCTGTCAAAAGTAAAATAGAAATAAACATGCACTGAAGATAAAATAATTACTCTCTATAAATATAAAAAAAAGATATAAAAAAAAACAAAAAACAAAAAAAAAACTTGAAGAACTACAAATTATTCATGTTCTCTGACACTAAAGAATTAAACTGAAAACAAATAAAAGGAAAAAAATGACTTGAAAATGCTCAAGTGTTTGAACATTAAGTCACATATATCAAAATAATATATGGATCAGAAAAATGAAAACAGAAATTAGAAAACTTTAAACTGAATGATATTGAAATCATAGCATATGTCCATCTCAAGAAGTTGGAAAGACTATACCAGATTTAACCCAAAGAAAGTAAAACAAATATAAATAAGGAAATTTAATGAAATAAAAATAAATGAACTCACCCAGCACCTAAATCTTGGAGTGTAACACAACATTGTCAAGTAAAAGAAACCAGAGTTAAGAGTTCTTTAGAGAAATAGCTGTTTCCAGAGCTGGTGTGGGGTATATATAAGATGCAAACGGAGCATGTTGTGTGCCAGAAAGCAAAAAAAAATTGCTCAAAAATGAAACAATGAGATAATGACATAGAAACGCAAAAGATAACCGAGAGACTCCCAATGGCCAAACCTGAAACTATTTTAGTAATAAAATAAAGTACATCGTATTGGATTATAACCTAAAATATGAAAAAGATATCCATGAGTCCATACTGATATATACAAATGACCAAATAATTAAACAGAAAGAGAATAGACAAGTATCTTTTTCATAATAAGAATCTCAAGAAATATATATAAATACACCCTCCTCAAAGAGATTGACCTTAAATTTCTACCCATAAGTATGGTATACACATAGTGACTTTCTTATAAAGAGTACACTATGGAAAGGGGAAGAATAACTTCCCATGGAAAAAATCTGATTAATACTAACTCATGTGAACAAAAGTATACATCACTAGTAAGAAGTCATATTAATAGCATCTACCCTTAATAAAACGTGATGAAAATGTAATTTGCCTCAGTATTCTTCAAGAAAACTGAAGTCAGATCTAATATGCTCAATAAATATTCATGATTCTTGAATAATTTAAAGTAGGTTATTTTAAACTGATATCAAGTTGACAAAAATCTGTTCTAAAGTAAGCATAGAATATTGATGTGTGATGATTTACTAATTAGAGGAAATAGGCAATATTAATTAATATAAGATGTGAGACTAAAATTGTGCAGAGATTTAATTGCATTGAATCAATGGTGAAAATTCTTAGACTTTGTGTTATGAGCATTGTTTCAGCCTGAGTTCCCTGAACCTGGCCAATGTTATGGATATTAAATAGCCACTTTTTGAAGTACAGTCACTTTTTTTTTAAATTTTTTAATTGTTAATTTTATTGGGGTGACAATGGTTGATACCAATTACATAATTTTCAGGTGTACCATTCTACATGACATTGTCTATGCATTGTACCACATTCTCACCACCCAGAATCAGCTCTTTTTCCATCACCATATATTTGACGCCTTCTCCCTACTCCCCTCCCCTCCCGCTAGTACATTTACTTTTAAAAAGATTTTGTTTATTTAAAAAAAAAGTGGGGGAGGGATGTCAGGATAGCTCAGCAGTTGAGCACTTGCCTCAGGATCATGAGATCTAGGGTTTCATTCCCAGCCCCAGTCCATGCAAACCCCATGTGTTGAACTGTGGCACAACTGCTAACCACAGAGACAGCTCAGCAGCGAAGGCTCTGGCCTTCCGTGTGCGAGTTCCCCAGTTTGGTTCCCACCCCACATGAACCCACATCCACCTGTGTGGAATGAAACCATATCATAACTAATGATGTACAACTGGGGACTGCTCCGGGCCCTCTCCTCCCACCCCCCACCCCCCCAAAAAAAGGCTTAAAAGGTATCCAAAATAAATACACACCTGTAAGTATTTTCTAAGGGAACTATTTGGCTTATCCATGGTATTAATAAGCAGAAGATGTATTTTTAAAACAATTGCTTATAGATACCTTTTAAATGAACATTTTACATAAAAAGTTAATTTGGTATACAACGAAACAGTAGTTCTCTAAGGACATTATTGTTTTTTGACCGAGGGTGTGAAAACATATTATATCATACAGATTTTCAAAATATAACACTAACTACACCTATGCACCCACTCCTGAAAGAATAGTCTAATATGCTTTTATTTTTAATTGTTAAATTTATTAGGATTAATTGGTTAGTAAAAATTACATATGCTTTTTTAAAAAATGAAACATCCTATATTCTTTAAATTCTAATAAAGTAAATATCAGTTTTGAATATCCCACATAACCTAAAGGCTCTTTGGTGTCACCCCACTTTTTTATACAGAGTAAAGGGGTCTTGAGATCCCAAAACAGAGAAAACTACTGTAGTTCATCTTCAGTCATGATTGCTCAGTGTCTGACTCTGACTTCATAAATCACCATTGTGATGGAATTACAAAAATCTCCTGTATAAGGCCCTGTCTAGGCTGAGGTTTTAGTCTTTTATAGCCCAAGCAGCCGATTTGTGGTAATCTGTTGGACTTGAATGAGTTAGCATATTGTTTTTGTTTCTATTTTATTTTTTCTCTTCTGTTTTTTATTTGCTCCTTTTTTCTTTTTTGATTATTATTTTTATTTTTTACATTTCTTTGTATTCTTTTCCCATTTTTATTTTTCTTTTTTAAGTTTTAAAATTTTCCCACGTTTTTGTTTCTTATTTTTGTTTTATTTCTTATTCTCGTTTTTCTTAAATTTTTAGTTACTGTTTTTTGTTAGCATTGTTAGTACAGTTATTATAGTTACTGTTGTTCATATAGCTGGTATATTTAGTTAGCAAAGCTTAGTCATTGTTTATCTTAACATAATACAGTTTCTTTTATTATTGTTATTTATTATAATTATTGGCATAGTTAGTAAGCATAGTTAGCATGTTGGTATTGTCAGTGAATATAGTTAGCAAGTCACCATGTCACATGACTTTGCAACCATATCTGCTGACCGGGAGCCGCATGTTGGCCATTACGAGCTCCTGAACACCATTGACCAGGGCAGCTTTGGCAAGGTGAGGTTGGGCTGGCATGTTCTGACTACGACAGTGGTGGCTATCAAAGCAATTTGTAATCAGCAGGACTTCTTCAACCTTCAGAGCCATCTGCAGGAAGCCAACCGTGTGGCAGTTTTGCATCACACCTCAGAGTTCAATTGTTTGACATGATTGTCACCAAAAACATCTTATATCTTATATGGAGCACTTGAGTAGCGGGTACCTGTGGGGTCACCTGCAGACCCATGGTATATTGATGGAAAACGAGACCCTCATCATCTTCCAGCAGCTTGTCTCAGAGGGGTGTTGTCCACAGGGACTTGAAGCCAAATAATGTTCTTTTGGATGGAAACATGAACATGAAGCTAGCAAACTTTGGCCTGTGTGCACCCTTCTATGAAAGGAAATTAAGTGTATTCTGTGGGAGCCCTTTTTATGGGACCCCCAGAACTGTTTCTCACTCAATGATATGAGGACCCCCTTGTGTACCTATGGAGTCTGGGACTGATGCTGTACAGGATGGTCACTGGGACCTTCCCCTTTGAGGAAGAGAACTTGATGCAGCTGAAGAAGCTGATACTGAATGGACAGTACATTGTTTCCTTTTATTTAAGCTCCCAGCTACAATACTTCCTAACTAAATTAATAACCCTCGACCCCAAGGAAAGAAGACATCATGCCAGACCCATGGCTCAACATGGGCAAAAAGGAGGAACTCAGGCCTTATAATGAACCACCATGTGAGGACATGGACCCATGGATGACTCAGGAGATGGTGGACAGGGGATACAATTTGGACATGATTGAGCAAGCATTGAATAAAAAGACACAATTGAATCATGGTGACATATCTTATGTTAAAGAGAAAGCAGTCCGAAGTGCAATGTTGTACCATCCATGTGAGGCCCTTCTATTTCCCTGATGTCAACATCCATAGTCCCTCCACAACGCAAGAATTTTAGCCAGAGTGTTCCAAGCTCCAGCAGATGGAGCAGCAGTACCAGGACCAGGGATCAAGGCAGAAGACCACAGTATCTGCTGGTCCTGCAGCCGGCCCCACATCTAGGACTGCCTCACTGGGACCCAGCCTGGAGTCCAGGAATAGTTTTCTGGGACATAGCCTGGACTCTAGTCCAGGAACAGCTCTCTCAGACCCAGCTGGGAGTCGAGTACCACATCTGCTGGACACCGCGTGGACTCCAGGAACACCCCTCCTCCTTCTTAGGCCTGAAGTCCAGGAGTTCTAAGCCCAGACCCAGTGGGAAGTTTCAGAAAGACAGTCCCTGACCAAGCTCAACATGGAGGAAGGTCACTCCCCAACACAGTCCCAAGTTGAGGACTGCTACTCTAAGACCAAGGCCAAAGTAGAGAACCTCCTCTCCACCACCCATCCTTCAGTCTGAATCCAAGACCATTATTCCTTAACCCATCCAGGAGTCAGAGTTGGGGACTGCCACTCCCCAACTAACCCTAGATTTGGAATTGAGGACCACAACTCCCCCATCCAGCCCAGAATCAAGGAATACCACCCCTCCCTCAATCCCCCCATGGTGGCCCTGGTGACTCTCTGTCTAGCCACAGCAGCAGCAGTAGCCAGACCCCAGTGGAAACCAGCAAGGGCTGGTGGGGGGTGGCTAGGAGGTGCCTAGACTACTTAAAAAGGTCCTGCCTTAGGCCATGAAAAAAAGCAGGTGACAAACTCATTATGGTCATGCCCCTTTACATGCTGGACTGAGCTACATCCAGACTCCAGGGAGGTCAAGCAGGGCTCCCTGCATTATAAATGCACAACTTGTAGATGCTGAGGTCCACGGAGCCCAGCCACATGGTGGAGGAGATCCGCCAGTGACAGTAATGCAAAAAGTATACTATGTGTATGCAAGACACGCCCAGTGAAATGACACGGTCCAGCATATGTTGATGGAGATGTGCCAATTACCATTCTTTACACTAGATTCAAATCAGGAGGGTACCTGGCCTCACAGTGGCCCTCAGAAACATTGTATCTGCAATCCTGAGGAAGCCTGAAGGGTAGCCTGGACGCCCCTTGGGGACAAGAGGAGAGGCTATCCTCACTACATTTAGGTCCACTATTTGGCTCCACCTGGGTGAAACTTCAGAGAGTACGGTAGATATTTTTTCCTGGGCCCTTTCCCCTCCTCTACTCTGTGGGAGGGGAATGGGTCTTATTGAAGTACTTGGTTCTTCCAAATATAGCAATAAATCTTGATGCTTCAGAAAGATGTATCAGATACTCTTGTTTTGCATCATCTAGTTTGAGGTACATGTAGTGAGCGATGTAGTATTTGCACTTAACCAGAACAACTCTGCAATTTTGCATGTTGTGCTTCTCTTGGTCTTCTATTCCCTTGGCTTGGAACCCACAGCTCCCTTGTCCATTTCTCCTTTATGGCAGATGGTGTTTGTTGCTCACATAGCACACATGCTGCCTTCTTCCTATGGATGCTCAATCTGAGGGAATTATGGTTGGTCCAAGCTGGTTACTACAACCACTCCATCTTACACTGCTAGTGATTGGTTGGGGCAAGGATTCCTGATCCAGTTTTGGTCAAGGAGATATTACAGAAACTTCTGTGAGACATTTTGGTTCCTTGGTCCTCAGTGATGTCCTCAGTGATGTCCACGGGAATCATCTCTCCTGGGGAATATACTCAATAATATTGTAATAGCTATGTACAGTCAGATGGGTAATAGACTTATTGGGGTTTTTGCATTGTGAGGTACATAAATGTGTAATCACTATATTTTGTGAACCTGAAACTAATAATTTTTATTTAAAAAAGAATACAATATAGAAACTCTGCCCGAGTTTCCATCCAGCTGCCTTGTAGATTAGAACTCAAAGGTGCAGCATCGGGGATACCTGGATAGCTCAGCAGGTTGAGTGATTGCCTTAAAACTGCAAGGTCTGGGGATCGAATCCTGGCCTCAGACCATGCAAACCCATATGCTGAACTGTGGTGCAACTGGTAACCACAGGGATGGCTCAGCGGGAAGTGTTCTTGACTCCCATGTGTGATCCCACCAGTTCGGTTCTTGCCCCATGTGGCTCCACATCCACTTGTGTGGAATAAAACCATTTCACAACTAATGATGTAGAACTATGGAGACTGCTCTGGGCCCTTCCTTTTCTCTCTCTCTCTCTTTCACTTCCTCTCAGAACAGTAAAATAAATCTTTTTTTAAAAAAAGAAAAAGAAACTACACTATCAATTCTTTCCTGAATGTTCAGACCTCTAACCTGCCCTTCAAATCACAGACTTGCCCACCACTCAAACTGAATGCACCAATTCCTAGAAGGCGGGGGTAGATCTATGGTATTTATGCAGGCTTAGGTCTGTCAAGTCTTAAAAACTTGCTTACATGGGATACCAGTCTAAACATAGTTTTTATGTTTGATTGTACCGCAAGAAACCTTTCCCAGACAGGATGCAGTAGAGGCAGGAATAAAAGGGCTATAGGGGAAATGAAACCTCATCCTTCCACACTCCTGTCCAATGGATCTTTCACCAAAGGTAAGACAATCCATACTCTTTCTATGCAGAGAGAGTGTCCTGGGCTGTATTCTGCTCCACATATGAGGTAAACTTTGCCATATTCAGAGAGATCTTCCTGAGGCAGACTCAGATCACACAGTGCCCCCTGTGAACACCTATTTCTTCTTAACTTGAACACTGCTGTGGTCTGAATGTCTGTATCCCCCCAAATTTATATGTTGAAACAGTAACCCCCAAAGGTAATGAAGTTATATGTGGGGCCTATGGGAGACAATTTGGTCGTGAGAGTGAAACCCTCATGATTGAAATTAATGCTCTAATGAAAGACCCCACACAGCTTCCTAGCCCCTTTCCTCCTGTGAGGATACAATGATAAGCCTGTGACTCAAAGGGGGACCCTCACCAGACCATGCTGGCATCCTAACCTCAGATTTTCAGCTTTAAGAATTGTGAGAAATACAGTTCCAGCATTTACAGGTCACCTAGTCTGTGGTATTTTGTTAGAGCAGCCCAAAGGCAGACACCAAGATCCCCCTGGGTTGGGTGGTACTCATCTCATCCTCCCCAGTACTGTGAGCCACATCACACAGTTTAAAGTCTGAAGCATGGCAATAAGCATGTGCTGAGTGGAGTCTAGTGGACTTCCTCTAAGGCGGTGGTGTCCAGCCTTTTGGTTTCCCTGAGCAACATTGGAAGATTTTTCTTGAGCCACACAGAATATACACTATCACTAATGATAGCGAATGAGCTAAAAGTAAGTCACAAAAAATCTCATAATGTTTTAATAAAATTTACAAATTTGTGTTGGGCCTCATTTGAAGCAGTCTTGAGTGGCATCCAGCTAGTGGGCTGCAGGTATTGCTGTAAAGATAAAGGGGAAATTTTTTTCACAGGCTTTCTGGCCAATCTGGATCTTTCAACAGAATGATTTCTTATGATCTTACATTGGGCTTGTTGACATCAAAAGCTAGTCATATTGGAAGGACATCATTTCTTTTTTAAGCTGAAGAGTTTTTTTCTACTATTTATAAAATATCAGATTCTTTCCTGTAGTATCAACCATGTCAGCCATCTGATGGTAATAACTTAACCACCTGCAATTGCAATCATTTAGTAAACTGTCTGCAAAATATAAACCACAAAATGAAATGCAAATTGGATAAATTCAGAGGCACACATTTCTCTAATTAATATTGCTTCCTGAAGGAAATATAGGTTCATTTCAGCAACATTCATTTTACTGAAATCTACTCTGAAAATACCATCTAAAGAGTGGAACATTAAAATTTTATAAGAAAATAACATGGTTTCTTCAGAAATGTCTCCACCTTCTGTATAACATTTCAAAACAGGGCTCTTTTAAGAGTAGAATTTTAGTCATTACAGCGAGAAGGAGGGCTACAGGGTTTGCTTCTGGGATTGGTATTCTGGAGAGAGTAGCTCACTGACTGGTGGTATCGCTCACTGTGCTGGCCCACAGCTGAAGTTCTTGTGATGCTGGTGGAGCTGAATGGAGAATAGTAGTATCTTTAACAACAGATATGTTTCTTATATGGCTCTTTCCACTTTGGGGAACCTAAGAGAGATTGGTATAAAACTTTTTTTTTTTTAAGATTTATTTTACCATTTTTGATAGAGACACAGAGACAGACAGTGACAAACAGAGAGAAGGGGGAGGGCTAAGAGCAGTCTCCATAGTTGTACATCATCAGTTTTCAACATGGTTTTGTTCCACACAGGTGGGCTGGGGCTGCTCAGGGCAGAAACTGGGCTGGGGGCCTCCTGCATGGGAGGCACGCCCTCTTGAGCCAGGGGCCGAACTAGGGGGTGAGAACTGAACTGGGGGCCTCCTGCATGGGAAGCACACCCCAGTTCAGCATATGGGTTCACATGGGCTGGGGCGGGGGTTCAATACTTGACCGCTGGGGCTGTAAAGTGAGCACTTAAGCCACTGAGCCATCTCAGCTTCCCCAGTATAAAACTTTGTTATGGATCAAGGCAGGCAGCCCATCATGGCATTCCTCTGAATGACCTCGTCTTCTCTAGTGCCAAAAGATATCTCAAAACAGTTACTCCAACTGGTATGGCACAACTCCCAACATTCCGAATGGTTGCTGCCCAGAGCAGTAAAAATGGAGTCTGTGCCAATTTAACCCTTTGTTTCAGGGATTATGGGGAGTCCTCTCAGAATGGTGCTAAGAGAGGGCCTGAGCGGTGCGAAGTGCTCAGGGGTGAGGGCTGCTGCTATGTTTCTCTTAGTCAGAAGGGTTCCCACTGTCACAACCAGTTCAGCCATACTAGGGCACACCAGTGAGGCATTAGTCTTGCCAATGCCCCAGTGGTCTTTGAAAAGAGTGTAGCTCTAACTTCTCAGTGGTCATCTACAACTGAAACTCATGGAAACCTTTGCTATCTCCTTCCATAAAATTGTGGAGGACAGGGGCAGTGGCTGGGTTATTCTCTCTAAGAGTTGTAAGCACAGGGACGTTGTAGCATAGGCCTGCTTCCAAATCCCAACTTCCCCATTTACTAGCTATGTGACCTTAAGGGAGTTACTTAACTCTCTGTTTCTCCATTCTATTATTTGTAAAATCAGAATGATAATTTTTTACATATGTTCTTGTGAAGATTAAATTAGTTAATATGTATAAAGTGTTGGAACAGCACCTAAGAACAGTAAGTACTATGTAAATAAGTACAAGTTGTTATTACTTTGCCACCCTTGCCCAAGGGTATGGATAGCATCTGTAAAACTGATTTCATACCTTATGTGGTAACCAATGCTGTAGACATGTCTACCTCTAAATTTTGATGAGTGTCTCCTGTATTTCTTTTCTTACACATTTATTAATAACCAACCATCCAGTGAGGTCAGAAAGGCCAAGATTCTATACTGCTTTCATTCTCATATACCTTCTTTAAATTATTCTTTTTATGAATTTATATTATACTTTTTAGGAGTTTGACTAGTCTTTGCTTGCACTCTTCTGGAACAAGGGATGAAAATTTTTAATTTTGTTGTACCTACGTGACAATCTAGATTCCCAGAACAAGGGTAATTTAGACTCACAGTGTAGAGGGCCATTGCACTTAATGGTACTCTTATCTTTATGCAAAGAGGACCTCCTTTAGGTAGCCACAGATGGACAAGTGTCAGCAATGATAAAGTGTAGTACACACAATGAGCCATCCAATAATGCTCATTTAAATGCACATTAAGGCTCCATAGTTCTCTGTCCCATGCTAAGGCAATTTTTTCAATAGCTCAATTGTTTGGGTTTATGATCCCTTCCCTTCTTCTCCCACCACAGATTCTACAGCATTTTCTTTCTCCCAGATTTTTAAATAACTGCCAAAGTCCTGAGGTGAAGAATGAGGTAAGAAATGCATATGCTGGCTTTGGAGACAGTACTAAAGAACTAATTGATCTACATCAGTAATAATACTCGAGTGGAAATAATATTATAAAGAAACAATCAGCTTTCTGGTTTCTGTAATCTTAACTGTTACTAACTTATATGAGTTACCAACTCACATGAACTTGTGCTCTAGAACGAGAGGCAAGAAAAAAAAATCAAATGAATTTGATTTCCTTGATAAAGCTGAGAAGCTGGGATGGGGGTGTCTTCACTTTATGAACATAGCATATGAATATTCTGTGACTTTTTTCAGTTGTTATGTGTATTTCTTTTACTGTGAGAAAACTATAGTACCAGTCTGATTTATTGTTGAACCAGATGTTTGTCTTGATTATCATGATAGACATGACATCACCAGGTTTATTATTTTTTTTATCCAACCCTAAATGACCAACACCTGCAACTTCCTTACCTGCTTTTCTGTGAGACATCATAAGCTACAGGGTGTCAGGAATTGAGTCTTGACTCTCCTGAGTTTCTATAGTGTAATACTTTGTTTCTGGACTTGCTGCAATAATCATCCTTTTACTAAAAATGCAAAATAAAGGTAACATTTGAGCAATTAGAAGTATAAGGATAAAAACATGGCATTTTTGTTAAAGGAACTGATGATTATGTTAGATGTAAGAATATTATCTAATATATCTAATCTAATAATGTCATATACATTTTTTATTGTCAAGGGAAATTTTTTTCCAGTTTTATTGAAATACAATTGACATACATCACTGTATGAGTTTCAGGTGTATAGCATAAAGGTTTGATTTACATATATTTTGAAATTATTACCACATTAAGATTATTGTTTTATACAATATCACATTAGATACAAAATATGCAACAATTTTTTTCTTCCTTATAGTGAGAACTTTTACAATTTACTCTCTTAACTTTCATATACATCATGCAGCAGTGGTAACTATAGTTATCATGTCATACCTTCCATCCCTACTACTGATTTATGTTGTAACTCAATGTTTGTACCTTTTAACCACCTTCGTCCAATTTCCCTTTTTTTTAAAAAAAAGGTTTATTTTATTGTTTTTTGAGAGAAGGTGAGGAAGAGAGAAAGAGAGAGAGAGAGAGAGAGAGAGAGAGAGAAGGGGGGAGGGCCTAGAGCGGTCTCCATATTTGTATACTATTTTTTGACATAATGTCCTTCCACACAGGTGGATGTGGGGCTGCATGTGGCAGAACCAAACTGGAGGCCTCTGTCATGGGAGGGGAGAACCTTCACTGCCATCCTGGTCATTACCAGATGCACTGCCTTTCAGCATGTGGGTTTTCACTGGTAGGAGCCAGGATTAGATCCCCAAACTTCACAATTGCAAGGCAAGTACTCAACCTGTTGACCTACCCTGTCATCCCTCTTTCTCTCTTTTTTTTTTTTTTTCTTAACCTAGAATGACTCTTATTCTAGGTTTATCCCTCAAACCCCTGATCTATGAAATGTAGTACTTGGACCAATTTATTACTAGTCACCTTCTAGCTCATGCATTATGGTAAAATATTAATTTTATTCAACAACCAAGAAGTACATTTCTACCAAGGTCAGTACATTGTAAAAAAGTTTTAGATGTCTTATTTTTCTCCCCACATTATGTGGTATATGTAAACATTTTATGAAATCCATTAATTGCTGAAGATATATTTTATTCTGCAAATTTATTAGTATTATTTGCTAAATATAATAAAACATGGTGTTTTACATTTTTCAAACAAGGAATATTTTGTAGTTATGTTATCTTGATATGCCTTTATGGGAATATAGTCATATTTTTGTTCCAGATATCTGTAAATAGAAGCAGGGCTCATTCTTTGGGACTCAGTACAGCCTTGGCTGGCAGTGCCTTTTATATAGAATGTATAGTTCATAGATTTTACCTCCCTCTTTCCATTCTATTTATATTCTCAAATGTCTACTCCAGTTTATAATTATGTCCCTAAGTCTGAGGATCACAATGCATGCCTATTGCTTTAGCCTAAATCAAATCTACAAAAGCCAGTTTTATTTAAGGAAGGCTTTTAAAGCTTAAAAAAATACCTTTCTGAGAGTAGTTAGACTGCATAACATTGAATAAGGGGTAATGGTTAATCTCAAAAGGATTTTGAATTTCTTCTGCTATGATTTAGTTAGTTGATGTAACATCCTATAATAATCACCTCTATAAATGAGAGATAGGGAGGGAGAGAAAGAGAGAGAGAAGAAAGAGGGGGAAGAGAAAGAGTAGAAAAACAAGGTGATTTATTATCTTCCCAAGAGTTCCCTTTAAATGAGTCAACTGGAAGGTAGCTTAAGTGAAGCTGGTGAAAGATTCCAGAACCCTTTGCTAGCAGGGTCCTACCATTCCAGAGAACACAGCAACAAGGCAAGACTGATGAAGATGTTGACATTCAGTCCAGTATGTGGTCAGCATTCACAGTAACAAATTTTTTTAAACTAAAGTTTCTTTTATTCCTTCCACAAATATATATTGTAAAATAAAATATCTAGTTTCTTTGTTTACTTTTAAGTTTGTCAGAGGTAGTGCATTTGGGAACATACAACCCCAACTAGCAAGCATATCAATGTTAAGATAATTTCCTTAGTACATTGAGTGCATGTTTTATTGGACTTTTCTATATATTAAGTAGCTAGAGTGATGATAATATTAACAAAATGCATTTATTTGTTTAACAAGTATTTGATGAACATATCCTGTGTACCTGGTGCTGTTAGGAAATAAAGAGATACAGAAAGTATCATTCCCAACTTGAAAATCATATTGTCAATTAATGTGATAGTTAATTTTATGTGATAACCTGACTGGGACATTAGATGCCCAGTTATTTAGTTAAGCATTGTTCTGGGTGTGTCTGTGAGGTTGTTTCTGCAAGAGATTGCTATTTGAATCAGCAGAATGAGTAATGCAGATTGCTCTCCCCAAGGTGGGTCTCATCCAGTCCATTGGAGGTCTAAATAGAGCAAAAGGCTGAGTAAGAAAGAATTCGCTTTCTAATAGACTCCCTTTGAGCTGGTACATTGGGCTTTTCCTGGACTTAGACTGCTACTTATACCATTGGCTCTCCTTGGTCTCAGGTCATGGATCTTGGACTAGAACTACACCATCAGCCCTTCTAGGTCTCTAACATGCAGATTGCAGAACTTCTCAGTCTCCCATAGTTAGGTAAATCCATTCCTTATAATGAATCTATTATCTATCTATCTATCATCATTATCTACCTATCATCTATCATATACCTACCTACATACCTACCTACCTCTCTTTCTATCTATCCTATTCATTCTGTTTCTTTAGAGAACCCTGACCAGTAGAATGGAGACGTACACATGTATATATAATCCTAACCCTATATAAATTATTACTTGTGAGTCATGTGTTAACACATATAATCAGAGTATTTTAGAATTCTGTAAATGGAAATTAATGCACTATTTGAGGGACTAGTAAGGGAAGGGTTCATGGAAGAGGTGACATTTAAGCTGGCTATTCTTTTTTCTGATTTTTTTTCAGACAAAGAAAGTGGATTATTTTGTTCCAGAAACTGGAAAGAAAAACATGGGTCAGTCACTA
>PVKE010005087.1:44866-60969 GCA_004027555.1 Craseonycteris thonglongyai | reverse complement strand
GTGTGCATTGTGTTTGATGTGGTTCTTTTTCCTCTGCGCATGAGTATGCTTTCCCACTGGGGGTTTTCCTATCAGGTGGGCTTCTCAGTTGTGGGAGGAGGAGATTTTGGGAGAGGGTTGGGGGAAGCAGTCAGTTCTGTGCCTTGGGGCTGTTCTTTTAGGTTGCAGTTTTAGCTGTTAGAAGGCAGAGTAGTGAAGGCGTGGTTCCGGGGGTGGGGGCGTGTGAGTAGGAGCTAGGGCAGGCCTGAGACACAATAGCAGATTCCTCTGTTTGCAGGGAGGCTGGTGGTTCAGAGCAGAGGCCTGGCGCGCTGCTCCGGGCCAAAGGCAACTTCTAAGTTTCTCCAAGTGTCGTGGTCCACAAGCTCTTTATTATTCAGGCAGTCACCCCAAAATTGCGTGGCTGTTCGCCCGTCTTGCCCAGCCCTGTCACAACGTATGTTAATGTGCATTCACACCCCCTTTAAATGCAATTCTGTACATCTGTGTAAGAATTTAGACTTGAGGTGCCCTGGCCTGGCAGACGTCTTAACGGCTCCTGGGCCCCAGGCCCCCTCGTGAGCCTGTGTCTGACTTCTGTACAACTTGGACCAGTGCTAACGGCTAGATGCGCCTAGGATCCGAATAACTGTCTCTTTGGTTGACCTCTATGGTGTGTTTACTCATGTCTCTTAGGGAGTTTTATGTAAATAATTTCAAATGATAAAATGTTTTCTAGGTCTTCAGAATCTTTTTCCTCTGGACTCATAGGCTCTCGATCCTCTTTCTCTGATATGGTGGCCATGGGTCACGTGTGCTACTGGGCACTTGAACTGTGGCTAGTCCTACCTGTCATAAGGTGACCAGATGTTAACATTGGTAAAGCGGGACACCATTGACTGGGGGGGAGGGGGTTCTTGATTAAAAATTGGGTCTATCTCCCGCCGTTCCCTAGCTTGTCGTGCATTCTTTCCAAACATCGGGACTTTTTTAAAACGCTGCAGGCCGCAGGACAAATTGTTAAAAATCGGGACTGTCCCGCCAGAAGCGGGATGTCTGGTCACCCTATACCTGTGCCTATGTGCAAAATACACCTTGGACTTCAAAGATAATTGCATAAAAAAGAATGTAGAATACCTTATTCATGTTTTTTTGTATTGACTACATATCAAAACAATGACAGTATTATCTCAGATATGTTGGTTAAAGACAACATATTCTTGCAATGAATTTCTCCTGCTTTTGTTTACTTTTCTAATGAGGCTGCTGGGAAGTGTGAATTGCGTGCAAGGCTCACATGGTATTTCTGCCTCACAGCATTGCCCTAGACCGGGTGCGAAAGGATGTGGGGGTTCACGTGGCCTCGGTTGGTTCCTGCCTTCGCTGTAAGCAGCCAGTACTGCCGGGGGCGGCCAAGCATTCATCCAATACCATGCACACAGCGGGCACTCGCTGAAGGCCTGCTCTGCGCCAAGCATCAGGCATCAGGCAGAATGCTGCAGGTGAAGGGGGGAGGGTAGGACAAGTAGCACCTGTGCCCAGGACTCCGCACCAGGGGCCAGCCCGCGGGATGCAGTCTAGCCTGTGTCCTGCTCAGGCGGGGGCCCTGGACGGGGTTGCTGTGCCTGAAGGAAGGGTTCCTTCTCATTCACACACAATGAAGGGCAGTTTCTCTCCAAGCCATGCCCCTGGAGGCTGCACTCATCCATCCGGGCACCTTGAACGGGAGTCTCTATGGGCGTCACCAGCCCTGGCTCCGCCCTCACTGACAGGTGGGTCAGGAATCCCAGGCACTTCGAGTGGCTTCTGGAGCCGGCCTGTCGCCCTGACCCTGTGCCCAGCTCCTAACTTCTGGTACCAACCCCTGAGCCTAGTACCCTCCAGGCCTAGAGGTTTTGCTGCTGTTCTGCCTCCTCTGACCATGTACTTGTGACCCAAGGCTGGTCTGACATCGCCGTGTGGACCTGCCCCTCTCAGGCCAGCCAGATGTCTGCTTTGTCCTCTTTTCACATGTGAACCGGTCTTGCTCTTTCTTGTTTCCCCAATGCCCTCCCTGGAGTGCACGCTCCAGATCTGCATGTCCCTCAGTGCGCCTGCAATGCCAAGGGCACTGCCAGAGCCTACAGGGTGCTCCGTGAGCACGGCAGGGAGTGACAGGCAGCCCGTCACATGGAGCATGAGGCAGGGGCTGCTCCCACCCCCACCCTGTCCCCTTGGCTGCTGTGTCTTGTCATCTATCTCAGTTCCAAGATGTGATGTCCCGGCTTTAAGGGGCAGACACTTCTGGGCACATGCTGGATCCTCTCCTTTCTCAAGCTCGGGGGACACAACTGCACAGAGGACTGGTGGCTCCCACGTGTCTGCCATCCCCTCAGCTGTAGCTTTCACTGTCTTTTCTGAGCCTCCATTCTCTCCTGGCACCCTCTCCCTGAAGTCTCGCTCATTATTTCTCCACACAGATCTGTCTCCGGGCAGAAGCCCCTTCCTGCCTGCCCTCCCCTCCTTCCGCGTCAGGGCCCCCCGTGCTGCTTCAGGGCCGGCCAAGTGGAATGACAGCTGTGGAGGGGATGGGTCCCCGCCATTGTCTGTCACAAGGCAGTGTGATCGCTGTCTGCTGCTGTTTGGTGGCCATTATCTCCACCTCTGTGACCTGCAGCTAAGGACAACGGGAGGGGGAGAGCCACCCGCACACTGTGTCCTGCTGAGCTTCGCAAGCTCTGTCTTTATGCAGACAGGGGCCTGCAAAGGGCTTTCACTCGGAATGCAGAAGCTCAGGTCACAGGGGCGACCCCAGATGCCGTTGGTTAAGGGCTTACCCTTTGCTCGGCATTCCTCTAAGATCTATCTGTGTTTCATTGGCTTATCCCAGTTTTCCAGATAAGGGAATTGGAACTCAGAGAGGTCAAGTCACTTTCCCCAAATTGCACAGCTTGTAAATCAGGAGGCTGGGGTGAGGCCCCGGGGGTTCTGGCCGTAGACGCCGAGCTCCTGACCGTGGTGCTGGTGGAGTCGTCTGAGCTGTGTTCCTGACTAGCACTGTGACCTTGAGTGGCGACCACTGAACCTTCCTGAACCTTGGTCTCTCTCAGTTGGCCACGTCACGACAGCTGCGCTGAAAACGCAACAGCGTGGTTCACGAGGAGGGCTCTGTGCAGTGCAGATGCTCACAGAACAGCACAATGAACACATGGGGGCACAATGGGAAACCCCGTTTGCAAGGACAGTAGACAGGCAGGCGTGTCCTCTGCGCCTTTCCGAAGAACAGAGAAAACACAAGCTTCAGGTTCAAAGCTGACGTGGGCCGCCTCCTTGCCAGGAGCCAGGTCCTGTGCTCGATCCGTTTTACACGTCAGA
The DNA here is from genome assembly GCA_004027555.1 of Craseonycteris thonglongyai. Taxonomy (NCBI): domain Eukaryota; kingdom Metazoa; phylum Chordata; class Mammalia; order Chiroptera; family Craseonycteridae; genus Craseonycteris; species Craseonycteris thonglongyai. The sequence continues at coordinate 57,636 of PVKE010005087.1, read as the reverse complement.
TGCGTGGACTCGGGTGCTGCACTCAAACCCCACAGTCAAGCGCAAACGTGTCACGCATTCTTCGGCCCCTCTGACCGCCAGCGGGTCAGTGGTTCTCTTAAAGGCGGGAAGGGCTGAAGCTCACAGGCCGAGTTACAGAGGTCCCTTTGGCTCCTTCCTTTGTCTTGCCCGGTGACTCTCAAATTTCGGGGTGGGGGAAATTAGCACCGAGCTGAGTAAAAAGATTCCAAAGCCAGGGCACTATGAGGGGAAGGTCATTTTTGCCTGGGATGCAGATCCTTTCTTAGGAACAGAACATCCAGGGAAATGCCCGACTGGAAAGAGGTCTCAGAGTTTGCCTGGCTGAAGCCCCCATTCCACAGATGGGGAGACCGAGTTCCAGAGGGAACACACAGATCGGGGTGGATTGCAACCATAATTAGGGGCATAGTTGGGACTGTGTTAGTGGAGTTGGGTGATTAGTCGCTGATTAAACATCTGACCTGCAATTTGATTCAAAACTGCTAGGATTTTTTTGTTTTGTTTTATAGATGCGACAGATGGGTTTTTTGGCTTCTCTACCCAAGTTTTCAGGAAAACAGTTGGCTTTAGATTTGCCAGCATAACCCAAGAGGTGCATGGCTGGTAGCCTTCAAAAGTCTGCCAGTGTCAAAACCCTTTACTGAAAGCAGGCTTCTCAATCTGTTCTAGAGATGAACAGAGGCAAGACGAGGCCCCAGTGAAAAGCATTCCGCTTTAAGCCCCTGACAAACACCCCTCTCCTGCAGGTTCAGCTTTGGGGGTTCAGTGAGGAGACGGCCTAAGCTGACCGCGGCTGGGTGACTAGTTCCCCTGCTTCCACAGTTTGTGACTGGGCACCGAAGGGTCAGCGGGGGTGTGCACGTGTCATAGTGCCGTCTCCCAGTCTCCCGCACTTGGATCAAACATGAGGGTGCCCGCCGCGTCCTGACACTAGTGCTCTCACGGAGGGACCCCTCTCCCCCCTCCACTTGGAGGCCTCACACCACCACAAACTCCGCCTTTGTTTTGTGAGCCAGCAACAGCCAAGGGCGAGAGCGATGCACTGAGTGGATGGATTGACTTCAGTTAGCAGGCGTCCAAGCCGGTCCGGGGCATGTGGCGAGCTGTACCTGAAAATGTCTCGGTAGCTGACACTCCAGGAAAACCTGCCTCTTGGGACGTCCAAAGGGACTCTCAGGCCACATAGCACTGCACACAGCTGTCTTATGTCACAAGACCCAGTTCTGTACGAAGCTGATGACTGGCCTCTTGCTAATAGTAACAAGGGCAGTACTGAGTAACAATCAGAGTCCTTGCCATGTATGTGCCAGGTGCTGTCCCACGGGCTGGGCACGTGCACCCCCATTTCCTCTCCCCAGTAGCCCCATTGGTCAATAAAAGAGCAGGATGCCCATTTCAAAGATGAGGAAACCGAGGCGTGGATGGGCTATGTGACTCATCGCAGTCACAACTAGGCAGTAGAGGAGACAAATTATAAGGCAGTCTGTTTGCCCTTGTAAATGTAGCTCTCTTACAAGGGTTCGGGGTTCATTTTACCTGAAGGTGAGAGATCCCCATCTTTCCTCACTGGGGCTAGGGGGTAACTTAATCTGTATTCTCGTGGAACAACACTTTGGTGGATTATAAATACCTAATGGAGGTGGGGAGGGCATGGGCAGTGTTCTTGGGACAGAGGAGGACATGTTCTGGCGACTGTTACCCATGCATCCTTCTACTGATAATTGTGTGTGATCTTGCTTTCTCCCATTCTCAGTCAGTGTGTTCTTGGAGGGGCTCCTCCCCTGACTTAGGAAGCATTTGACCTAAGCTTTAGCTAATCAGAGTACCACCTTCTGCCACAGTAATTGAGCCAGGGGTGGGCACGGGAGCCAATGAGAGCAGAAGAGAACCAAATGGGCATGCTGGCAAAAGACTCCTGCACTCGCCCACTACTTCACAATCTGTGCCGATGTCTAGTCTGGAGCTGTGGCAGCCATCTTGCCACCATGAGGCGAGAGCGGCTAAGGATAGAGCCCAACCCAGAGGACGCAGATTCAAGAGATGGAGAGTGAGAAAGTCTCATGTCATGAGGACCTGAGTTTGCTCATTCATGTTATTTCATCAAAAAAGCTTAATGGATGTAGTCTGCCATGCCTGGATATGATTTTATTAGCCTACTCATGGCACACCTTTATAAAACGATCCATTAAGAAGTGTGCAAACCTCCCTTTAGAAAGCCTTCTTTTGGTCAGCTAACTGGCCAGTATAGTGAATGAAGCCCACGCTGTAGTTTAGCATATACCAACCTGACGTGGGAGGAGTGCTGATTCCACAGGAATCGCCTCAGCAGGGAAGGAGGGGTCCATTTTACAGGAGGAAAGTCCAGCACAGACAAGGTATGCATCAGGAAACGGGGGCGTCGGGATTCAGACACAGGGAATCTAGGTTAAGAACCAAGCTTTTCACCACCACGCCTAGTAACTGCTATTTTGAAAATTCAAGAATACGTACTTGTTGTGGACCTACTAGGGACCATTGTGGGATACATCAGTGAGGAGGGTCCCACAAAGACCCCTCCCTCGTGATGTCAGCATTCAAGTGTATGTGTGTGGAGAGAACAGATAGGAAGCAAACGGTAAAAGTAGTAAGCAACATGAGAAGGTGATAAGTTCTGCGAAAAAAGAAACATCCACAAGCTCAGGGGGACTGGAGCAGGAGGATCCCCATTTTCCGTAGCGTGGTCAGAGTGGGTGTCTTTGAGAAGGTGAGGTGGGAGAGGAAGGGGAGTTAGCCATAGAGCTCTCTGAGCACAGAACATTCCAGATGGAGGGAAGAACAGTGCAAAGGCCCAGAGGCAGGAGCATGCCTGTCAAGTTTGAGGGACAGCAGGGAGGCCAGGTGTTTGGAACTGAGTGTGTAGAATATCTGAGGGGAGACCCCCAAACTGGAATTTGTTTATAAATAATTGTGCATCCTTCCATGTTTAAACTTCAGTCACCTTCAAAGAACTCTCTGTTTGATGCAATATGTCTATTGAGGGGCTTTGTCTATTGCTCAAAACTGTTTATGAACTGCTCGATTTTTGTGCCCTTTAGTGCTTCTGTTGTTTTTTTGTTTCACCTCTTCCACATCAGCAAAATGTTTCCCTTTTCATCCAGGGAAACAAAAATAAAAGTCACTTGGGGCGAGATCAGGTGAATAGGGAGGGTGGGGCATGGAGGTCATACTGTTTTTAGTTAAAAGCCGCTGAACACTCAGCGCCACGTGGGCAGGTGTGTTGTCATGCCACACAGTGTTTGTGTACATCACCCACCACAAATGGGCAACCACGTTGAAAGAGTCTCCAAAGAAAATTCACTGAAGCTGAATGCAGCCTCTCACAATACCAGCTGGTCCACGGAGGCAGATGGGTTCCTAGAACTCTCACCTAACGGGGAAGCCTGGCCCTACAAGAGGCCTGCCCTTCAGAAGATCATTCTACTGTTTTAGGTTCCTTGTATTTTATCCAGAAGTGCCGCCTTGGAAGAGTATGCTGCTTTATGACAAAGAAGTCCTCCCTGCACTCCCATTTATTCCCATCCCAATTCTGAAGTTCTACTCCCAAGTAACAACTAGGGAAACGGGGGCTCAAGGAGATGGTTGCTCACCTAGCCCAGCTCACATAGTTGCTATTCTCTATTCTATTCTGTTGCAAAAGAATATTATTTTTTATGTCGTAGTGGGAGCAATGGTCTCCTGGCTATAAAATACCAAATTGCACCTACGGGATATGGTTTCACAATCTCTGTCTAGAACTCTTAAGCACATTGAAATTCTTGAAGTGGGTTGTCCTTCTGAAGGCTTCTCTCTAAACACACTCTTTGCAGTTGCTTGTAACTCTCTGCAGCATCACGCCTGCAGATCTCATTGTTTTGTTCTTGCCGCTGCACAGAAACGGACATGTGTTCCGTTCTGCTCGATTGCACAGCTCTTTGCTACTGTTGGTTTCCTGGTTGTGGAAGCTGCTACGTCTTAGACTTGTTTTCTCTGCTTTGATTCAAGTCGCTTGATTAATGATCTTTTAGAAGTTGAATGTTTCCACCTTCCTAGTTTTACAAGCAAGACTATGTTTGCTAGCAAAGCTGGGGCCTGGGTGGTAGGCAGAGATAGTTCCAAAAGCTAGAAAGACGCACAAGTGATCTGGGAGTGTACGCCACGAAGCACACCAGCTGTTTTCTGCATTTCCATCACTATTGGGCAACTTGCTGGGCTAAGTACATACTTGGGGTTCTCATTGCCTTTTTCTTGTAGTGGTCCAAGCCCCTTTTTCTTTATTCTCATTCCCCTTTAAATGCTTAAAATGAAGCGCAAATATGTAACTTTTTTTTTTTTTTTTTTTTTTTAAAGCTGCAGTCATGAAGTGTTAATGTCCTAGATTGTAACTAAGTCAAGAAATGTGGATGTAGAGATTTCGGGGAGATGGTTGTCTCTGGCGACTGTGAGCCTCATTAACACTTACCGTAGGCACCTTCCACCTTTTCTTCAGCTCCAGCGTCCCTCCCAGCACATCTCATTCATTTGTGTAGTTTCCATGGATGGAAATGAATGCATTGTGGTGGAGAAGAGAATCACCTGGAGCTTGTGGATGTGCAAATGTATTTCCAAGTGAGAGCTCCAGGTGTGGGGAAGAGAGAGGCAAGGAGGGAGGTTTAGGGTCTCCCTGTGAACTACATAAGCAAGCCCAGTGGAGCAAACCATTTCAGGCCCCACTGCAGCCGTTGCCTGTGGGCGGGGCTCTCATCTCCGAGCCCCCAGGCCCCGCCCTCTCCTGGTCATTCTGTTTCTCTAAGATTAATCTTCCAAAATCGCTGTTTCTGTGGTGCTTCCCTGTACTTAAAAGCCTTCAATGAAGAGGTGGGAGGATGAATGGACGGAGCACGGAGGGATTTTAGGGCCCTGAAACTAGTGTGACAACCGTAATGACAGATACGTGTCATTACACCTTTGCCCAACACCACAAGGGGACCCGAATGTAAACCCTGGACTTGGGTGGGTGAAGTGCCTCTGGGGAGGGGGTGGCGAGCTGTTGATAATGGGGGTGGCTGTGCTTGTGTGGCATCAGGCAGTACATGGGAAAGCTCTGTACCTTCCTCTCAATTTCATTGGGTACCTGAAACTGCTCTAAAAATCTAGTCTTCAAAAAGCCTCCCCCGACCCTGGACTATGTATGGATGATCCACATACCCTTGATCCCAGAGGTCAAGGGCGGTATGGAATTAGACTCCATCTCAGACCATCCATGTGGCCACCCTCCCCCGGGGGCCTCCACTTCACTGGCTCCCAAGTGGCCCAGGTTTCTTCCTTCTCTCTCACAGGCTACCCGGATCCTTGGGATGGCTCTCCCCCAGTATAAATCCTCCCTGTCGATTCGGGCCCAAGCCAAGGTCATGGTCTACCTCGTCTACGATGACTTCTTCAGTAACTGCTATAACTGAGTGTTTGTGTACCCCTCCCCCCATTCCTATGTTGCGGCCCTAACCCCCAATGGGATGACAGGAGGTGGGCCTTTGGGTGGTGACTCGGGTCAGGTGAGGTCCTGAGGGTGCAGTACCTATGATGGAATTAGTGCCCTTATACAAAGAAACATAAGAAGGCTCGCCCTTTCTCTCGCTCTCTCTCTGCCATGTGACCACATCAAGAATATGGCCTCTATACACCAGGAAGAGGGTTCTCACCCAGAACCAGATCTGCTGGCACCTTGGCCTTGGCCTTCCCAGCCTGCAGAACGTGAGAGATGAGTAAACACTCATTGTTTCAGCCTCCCAGTGTACGGTGATTTGTGACAGCAGCGCGAGCTGACCTACGACGTCCTTCCCCCTGACACCCTCCTCTGTGTGGCAGCTGGCTCTCTCCACCTCACTCGGCCGGCCGCCTCATCCGACAGTGCCCGTCTGTGTTCAGTCTTGTGTCCTGAACCGCCACGGGGGTGTGATGAGTCAGGGCCAGCGTGCTCCGCTTCATCTGCAGCCTCACGGCACGCACCTCGGTCCTGAGCACAGAAGGGGCGCGCACCAAAGCCTGTGTTGGCTGAAACCCGCCGGAGGGAGAAGAAAAGGGCTCGCGTATCTTCTGAGATCTCCGGAAAAGGCCACCTCAACGTATCCACCATGTGGCCCCTCAGCCCCTGACGCCCCGTCGACACCCCACAGTGGAAAGCTGCAGGATGGTGCCTCTGGGTACCTTTGCCCACGTGGGTGCTCACCCCTTCCTCCTCCTTCCGTCAACAAGTGTTTATAGCGTATCCAGTCTGTTCGTGGCCCCGAGATGCAGTCCCGACAGAGACAAGATGCTGTTCTCATTTGCACATGAAGGAACCGGAGCCTGAAAAAGAGGTGGTGACAGCCACCTCATGTCTCCAGGCCCCATTTTCATGGCCGGAGCTGGAATCGGAACCCCAGCTTCCCCCGTTCTTTCTTGGTGAGCTTTCTTTACCTGTACAGAGCAGTGTGTTTATGAAAGCTCTTGTTTGAATTTTACAATCACCTGTAAGGTCTATAATATAAACATGTTACCCTTATTGTGTTAATGCAAAAATTAAAAAAAAACAAAAAACGGGCAGGATCAGAGAGGCAAGGTGATTTCCCTAAGGTCACACAGCTTTCAAGTACTAGATCTGTTCATCCATCTTTGCTTGTCCCACAGACCCCTGGTCTGCTGTCCACCCCAGAACCTTCCATTAACCATGCTGGGTCTGCGAAAATGCTGACACAGTTACCTACATCTTAAGTCTTCTACCATCTCTGCCCCTGGCAACCTCTTTCCAACCTGTGAGTTTTCAATTTATGATTACATGTTGTTCCTTGCCCTTTAGGCAAGTTCGATTTCATTGTCCAGACGCAAACCTATTTCACGGTGAAGGAAAAAAAAGAATAAGGAAGGGGGTTAATATAGAACATGCTGGATCTGAAAACAGTTTTAGAGGTAATGTGGGGTCCATGGAGCCGATAGATGTTCCCTGATCACTAAGAAAGGCATTGCCCTTAACTGTTCTCCGTCCCAGCGTAATATAAAAGCAAAAGCTCACGTAACGCGGACTCTGTGATTAGGCTGGAGGACCGGGAGCGGCGATGCTAATGGTGACGGCATTTCTCACTCAGGGGAAATTAACGGCGGGTGCTGTGCTTTCATCCGTAGCTGTATTCGATTGAAAAGTGCTCCGGGGTCTTCCAAGTGTCGCCCTTCGTCCTCGGTACGAGAGAAACTACATTCTACACAAATAATCAGAAATGCTATCACTTGACTCTCCAGCCCTGCCTTTAGAAGAATGCACACCGTTGGGAGGGATGGTTCTTTGTCTGCGTTTGCAGCCTACGGATTTGATCACGGACTGTGTGGCCAGCCCATACCGTGTGCCCGGCTGCATGGAAGGGCTGCGGACACACGGGCAGAAGGGAGGCCCATGCTCCCCGCTCATGGAACGGCTCCGTCTGAAGAGACGAGAGCTTCGGGAGGCGTGTGTGTGCACTCTGACATATACAGAGCAACCCCAGTCAGTGCATGATGCTGGGGGGACCCAGGGGTCCCCCTCGTGCCAAGTAGAATTGGGGCAGGTTGAGCAGGAGTCGTGCCAGGTCAGAGTGGCAAGGTGGGGCCAAATGCAAAATCTGAAAGCCCCTGGGAGGCTGAGTGGGAACGTGAGGCTGGAATAAAAACGTCCTGGAGTACATGGAGCTCAGTGGAAGAGGCGTCTCCCGGGCCGGAGGCAGTGCTGGGCCAGCCTTGTGCTGCAGCTCATAGTGCGGTCCGTGCAGGGGGCCTGAGGTCCTCAGTGATCAGCCAAAGTGCGGGGACGTGCTCAATACATTCTCCAGGCCTCTGGCTTTAGGGTGGAAGGCGTGAGAAGAGGAAATGATGCTGTTCCGCTGCTCAGGCTGCCCTGACCATAACCACAGCCTGGGGGCTTACACGACAGGCCCTTATTTTCTCCTAGCTCTGGAGGCTCAAGTCCAAGGTGCTGGCAGGTTTCTTCTGAGGCCTCTCTCCTTGGCTTGTGGATGCCGCCCTCTGGCTGCCTCTTCACGTGGTTGTCCCTGTGTGTGTGCCCCAATCTCCCCTTCTAAAAACACCAGTCTTGTTAGATGAGGATGCACTCTGACAGCCTCATTTTAACTCAATCACCCCTTTAAACACCCTGTTTCCAAATAAGGTCACATGCTGAGGTGCTAGGGGTTAGGTCACGCAGCTATGAATTTTGGTGGGGGACACAGTTCAGCCCACGACAGATGTCCTCTCTCTTCCTTACGTTTTTCCCTGGGAGAGCTGATAATGGAGGTCCTCCAGAAGAGAGTCACTGTTTAACTATAGCAGGGGTCTCCAAACTACGGCCCGCGGGCCACATGCGGCCCCCAAGGCCCTCTCCTCCAGCCCGTGGAGACCTTGTTATCTGAATAAAATAATATTAAATAAATAATTAAAGACAACATCTATGTTATGATTCTTTTTTATTTGGACCTCGAGTGTGTAGTCGGCCCCCAAACTGCTGTTTGATAGTTAATGCGGCCTGCGGGCTGAAAAGTTTGGAGACCCCTGAGCTACAGCGTCAGGAAATCTGTCGAGACACCTCTACTAGATCATGAATGGAGTGTAGAAACACCTCGTGAGAGTGTCAACTTGCCTAGAATGTGGCCCTGCCATCTTCCCCGGGATTTCAGCAGAAACCGGAGAAGTAATGATGCCGGTGCATTTGTTTCGTAATTATTCATTGATGTATCCATTTCCCTGGCCAAAAACCACAGGCTCCTAGAAGATGGGGAGTTTGCTTCGTTATCTTCCCAGCCTACTGCCCAGAACCAAGACCCCACAGTCACGACCCATCTGGGGAATTTGTCACAGTGGCGTTCAGAGCTGAATGGGTTTCTATTTCTAGAAGGGAGGACACGGAAAGAGAAAGAGATGTTTACTTGGAGACCAGGTGACAGAGAAGCCGGGCACACATTTGCCTTTGGACAGTGGGATTGCGCTCTGCCATCCCCCTGACACTCTGGTCCCCGTGACCCTGCCTACCAGACACACTGTCCATCCTAGGAACCGAGCCAGTTTGTCAGCTTTGTTCTCACTGGCCACGACTAGGGATATTCCTTCAAACATCAGGCCTAATTAAATGCGACGTGAAGGGCGGAACAGCCATGCCCCCATCCCTTCTCCCCAGATTCCCACTTGCCAAGGGGCGGATTGCAGACGGGGGCAGCTCTTGGCTGGCTACCCATCTCGGAATTAAAAGGCGCCCGGGGCTGCAGCCTCCAGAAGGTGTCCTTGTTGGAGCTCCTGCCGTGCTCCCCACACTTCTGTGACAGGTGTTACAGGTCTCTGCGTTCCCCCAGCAGCCCCCGGGGAAAAGAAAGACAATAGATTGGAAAAGGAGAAAGAGAGAGAGAGAGAGAGGCAGAGAAAGAATGTGCGCGCTTCTACCCACTTGTGAGTTTACAGAAATGCTGGCCTTTGTGCAAAGGAAAACATTTCATGTTTCTGCTGCCTGATAGATGAAACGCACCAGATCAGAAAAATAAATTAGAAGAGAGGCCACCCTTGTCACATTTTCTGTATGCAGATAATTGAAAGAGAGCGAACAGAGCGAGCACACTGTACATATAAGAGCTTACGAGACAGACTTTAAAAAGAAAAAAACAAATAAGATTCAGAAACTATATCAGTTACATTTTATGACAGCCCATAAGTCTGTCTCTTACTTTTATTTTCTTTCTACCAGCCACAACTGAATTAGTGCTTTCTGAAGAAAAGCGTTTTACGCCTTTGGCCAAAAGCTTCAAGAGAGATCACCTATTCCCCGGCTTGCGGTCTTCTGTCCTAGACCTGCCAGCACAGCACTGTGGGGTCTCCCGCCAAATGTGGGGGTGAGGGCTGGGCCTCTTTGCCCAGCCTTCAGTGCAGACTTGCTGTGTGTAATTTGCTGTGTGTGTCGTTCACTACAGCTGGCGGCTTGTTCCGGACGTGCTGTTGGACGGTGCCCTTTAAAACAAGAGTCTCTTTGTGTCTTTTACACCATTAATAGGTCAATCTTTTTTTCATTAAAAAAATTCGGAGACCCATTATTTCCTGCTGCCTTGCTCATTTGCTTAATGCGTGCTAACCCTGCCCAAATAAATATTAATGTGGCGTGCCTTGCTGGAGCAGGTCTTAGGAGTAGATGGGTGAATCTCTGTGTTACACAGCTGAGCTATCTGCCATCAAGACAATCATTAGGCTTTCCCTGAGCAAAAGGATGTTCTTTGGACTTACTACTTTAGTATCCAGAAAGCTGTGAATCCCTATTTTCGCTGCTTCTGGGGTTAGCTGACTTGTCCTCAGTGAAAGCATCTTTTGGGGGATGTCCCTATATTAACGTTTTCTGTGCTGATTGTCCTGCCCACTCTATGATACAAGCAGAGGATGAAGCACATATGCAATTTGGAACAGAACATCTTTAAATAAGTATCAGCAATCCAAACTACCAGAGAATAGGATAGGATAGGACAGGGCGGGAGAAATGATGACTCAGCAGCAAAATGTCACTGGTGGATGACAGTGCAGGGATGGCAGTGTGAGGAGGAAGGAAAGCCATAGTGGGAAACATTGTCACCTGTTCTCTCAGCCAAACAGCTTCGCACAAATCCATTCATTTCATTAGTCAATCACATACTTCAAAGTTGACGTGGATCTTAGAATTTGTATAAGTTTGCCTCCCAGGTGCGTCACACTAGTTCAGTGTGGAAGGAAAGCCTTCTCCAGCAGCTTGGGCGTTCGGTGTTTTGTACCTGAATCCCGGGGAGTTCGGTACCTGTCAAGGCAGGCTTTCTGATTGTGAGACAGGGACCATGGTTTGAAACTTACTTCTTTGTGGTTTCAGTTCAGAATCTTTCAGTTGAAGGACAGGACAATAAGTCACTACTCTGCCTCCTGTCTCCATCCATGTAGGATTATCCTTAGGGAGCATGCCCCTCGCCCACCCCTCAGGCCCCCTGCGCTGCCCTCGACTCACGGGGCAGTGGGGTCAGAAAAGGGCCTGAGGCAGAAGCGCAGAGAGACGTGGCTGGCGCTTAAGGACCTGTGCCACCAGTGTCCGCTTAGCCATAATCACCAGGGACTGTCAGCCACCCCCCACTGCGACTGTGGCCCGGAGCATGGACTGAGCTGACAGAGCTAAGTCTTGTTCATAGCCTATGCCCTTGACATTGGCAATGGAAGCCATTCAAACTATGAAGGGGGACCCTAGAGACCCTCGGTGACAGAATCTGAATGATTCCTGTGGAGCCAGCCCCACTTCCGGGCTCAGCAGGTGAGGTTTGGATGAACCAGTGGTGGAATCTGTCATCTATTTTTGGCCCATCTTCCCGCCTCTCTCCAAGGGGTCTGCCGAATCCTGTTATGGTTCCAGCATGGGCTTTTCATCATGAGAGACAGGACATTTCTCCTCTCTGCTTCTGTCACCGAATGGGTCCTAGTGAATGCATTTGTGACGCTCAGGTATTTAACAGATTGTCTTGAGCGGTGGAGAAGCAAGTGGATTGAAGTCAGAAGTCCTAGGATTTAGCCTGATGCCCCTGCGCTCCTGAGCCCGCTTCCTCACCTCTGTGCCAGGGACTCCACTCTCAAGATCAAACCTGGACACTGTAAAGGGGGGAAGAAGGTAAAATGACAGACTGTGGGTTTCACTGCTTGCTTTTATTAAACTACATGGTTAAAAAAAAACCACTCAACAGGTCAAAATGGTCAGATCAATTGCTCCACGAAGACACCTCAATTGTGAATTTTGGAACAACTACAGGTGTTCCTAGAGCATTTCCTGTCTTTCAGACACCCTGCATGGCATTTTTAGAGGGGTGATCCCATTTAATCTCGACCACCCCACGATGCAGTTACTGCCATTATTCTCCAATCAAATGTGAGGAAATGGAAATTCGAAAAGACCATACAGCCTGCTAGAGATCATGCAGTCAGTGCACAGGAGAGTCGGGTCTGCAGCCTGTCTGCAGCTCGGGTGCACCCCCAGAATGCAGGTCACTATGTCTAAGGGGCAGAAATCTACGTTCTCAGGCACTCCTCACTGAATGACCAAGTTCCATTCCTAAGACTAGGTCATTAAGCAAGTGAGTCAATAAGCGAGGAGCTTAAAGGCAGATATCTTGTGTTATGGCACCTTAGGGTATGTATTTATCAATAGCTATCAGGCGACACCACACTTATCAATGAAATATGTAGTCTTGATTGTGAACGCTTGTGTCGTGACTACTAACCCACTGTGGTAACTAGACAACGACTGAGAAAGAAGATTCCTGAGATTCACACAGACTAAGCTGGGGAGCTGGTCCTCAGTCCGAGCAATCGTTAGACAGGTAGGTTGTTAAGTGAGGAGAGGCTGCAGTTGTTGGGTCCACACACCGTAAGGCTGGTGACTAACGGTGCAAATTCATGACTTCATTTTCAAAATAAGACATTAACAGCATGTTCTTCCCCAAATGACCGCCTTTGCCTTCCTGGTATCTTGGCCCACGCTGGCCTTCACCCCCCGCCCACTGTCCCCAGTCGGCTGTTAATAATTGCACACACAATGTGACAGCAATGAAAAGGAGAACTTGAAAGACAGAAAAATTAGCAATAGTTCTAGGCCCTCTTTAAGTCTCTGATTAAATGCAGCCTATCCAAGAAATTGTCCTTGGAGTCCTTGAGCGTTCTCGTTCTCTCTCTCTCTCTCTCTCTCTCTCTCTCTCTCTCTCTCTCTCTCTCTCTCTCTCTCT
>PVKE010005087.1:0-44766 GCA_004027555.1 Craseonycteris thonglongyai | reverse complement strand
TTTTGCATCCGTCCCTGAGGCGCAGTGAGTACCCATCCGGTGTAAAGTCAGACAGCGTAGCTGGTCTGTGGCTCTTGGAGCTGGCCGGGCCCCGAAGGGTCCTTAAAAGCTGACATTCTTCCCAGGCTTGCAGGCTGATGGCACAGGGAAGAAAAATTAGCCTTTTGTCTGAAAGGTTTAGGCCAACAGCGAAATGGACAGAAGATTTCAGGAATCCTGGGGCCCTTGAGGTCGAGTCTGTGCTATGATTTACACACGTCTTTCAACAGCAAAGATCTCCTGAAGCATTGAAGGTTCTAGCCGGCAGCCGTCTCCTGCATTGGGGACGAAGCCAGGCCTTGGGGAAGCAGGTTGCCTGGGGCGTTTGCTTGTCTGCGTCGTCCTTGGTGCCCTGACTTCTAGAGGGGAGGCTTGTCGCCTGTAAACGAGAAGGTGGGTCGGGCCTCCGTGTAACGTGCGGATTAGTTCACCATCTTGAATCCAAATGGAGCCTGCACGGAGGACTCAGAAAGACACCCCTCCTGACCTCTGGTGAGGGGGTCACAGAGAGAGAACTTGCACTGAGGGACGCCTTCACATCAGAAGGCTGCTCACAGAAATTCGGTTCAAGCCAGGTGGGGACCAGCGTTATAGGGCTGATTCCTCAGCGGTGACTCCTCGGGTGTCTGCAGGATGAGGGGAGGCACAGGAGCCTCTGGTGGGGATGAAGGAGGGGGATAGGGTTCTCTGTGTAACCAGTTGAGGCTTCAGAGAGCAAAGGGAGTGGTATACTGGCTGGTGTGTCGGCTCCTGGGGACGTGGCATTTGGTTTGCACTGAATCCCCTGCTGGGGGAAGCAGGTATGTGGGTGGCATTAGGGGAGCCCCAGCTCCCCTGGACGCAGCAGGCCCTTCTCTGGCTCCCTCCCTTCCCCCAAGGCCGTGACCTTGGGAAAATGCTTCAGCCTCGCTGAGCCTCTCAGTGCCTCACCTATGACTAGGAGTGGTGATCATGCCCACCCCGCAGACTGTCCAGGGAACCAAGAGACATAATGCGCGCAAAACTTATAATGTGCTGGCCAGTGGGACATTTTGCTGAAAGGTAGAGGATCAGTAGCTGAGTCCTCCTTAGTCGTGCACAGAGGACAGAACGCTGCAGAGGCGGTGGGTCCATACATGCCCTGGCGCTGAGGACCCCGAGCACAGAGCTTCCGCAGGAGGGCTGGAAGCCCGCCACGCTGAAGCCACCAGGGTGAGGAGGGCTGCAGGTGGGGACCTGATGCTCTGTCCCAGCTGCTGCCTCCTGGCTGTCTGTCTGCAGGGGTCGTTTGCTTGTAAACAGAAAGCTCCAAGTTGCCATCTTTGCCAACCCCCCACCCAAGGAGCCAGAGCCCTGGGGGTTGCAGCCATGAGCTCTGCTGGGACAGCTGAGGACCGGGGCTAGAGGAGGCGGGGCGGCCCATCAGACGGATAAGGCCACAGGGGTTGGGGTCAAGGCCAGGAGTCACAAAGGCCACCCCGGGCCCAGGAGAGGAGCTCCTGCCTGCCAGGCCACCGCCGCCTTTGGGTTAGGCGTTTCCTTTGAAGCTCAGGACGGAGCTGACTTGCCCCTGCTTTGCCCGGGAGTGGTAGAGGCCAGGGAAGCTGGAGGGGGAGTAAGGGACCGGCTTTGGTCCAGCCCCGCCCCACCCGTAGGAGTTTGCTGGGCAGCAGTGTTCACACCAGAGGCGACGGTCAGGCAGGTTCAGACCCGAGGGTTCCCCTCTGGCCTTTGGAGCAGCCAGGAGCCAGGCTTCTGAAGTCCAGCACAGGGGCTCCAGGAAGAAGCGTGGTGCCCCTCGGGGGCACAGGCAGCTAGCCCCGCCGCCCTGGCCTTTCCTGGCTGTGGTCAACCCCTGACAGTCACAACCGGAGGTGTCCCCAGGGTGGTCCTTACGCTGGGCCGGGCTGAGCACACAGGCTTTGAAGTCAGACGACTCAGGTTCTGATGTTACTGTCACCACGTCCCAGCTCGGTGTCAATCCAACACGACTCCAAACCCACTCTACCTGTGGTTCTTCCGCCCAGCCTAACTGCTCCCCAGAAGTCTCAGCCTCCTCTGGGAGGTTTACTCAGGGTCCTCACCACAGGGGCTCTTCAGGACAAGCTGCGCATGCCTGTGCCTGCCCAGGTAGGGGAGGCCGGCAGGGAAGATGCCCTCCGGCTCTGGGCAGAAAGGCGTCCCGTCTAGTTCTTGGCAGCCAGTGCAGGGGCGAGGAAGCTCGCAGACGGATGCTTCCAGAGTCTCACGTGCTGAGAATGAGTGGCGTGTGAACGAGGCTCTGCTCAGCAGTTCTGGGCAGGGGCCCAAGCCCGGCGCGGGTCCCTACGGCCCCGGAGGAACGGAGCCAGGAATCGGTGCGCTGCCAAGCAGCTCTCCACGCGGCGCCACTCGGGCCTCTTCCCTCTCCTGCCAAGCTGTTTCTAGATGGCTCTTCTAAATGTCCCCACAGAAGTCCCAGAAAAGCAGTTGGAAAACCTGGAAATGGCAGGAAAGCATTGGGATTCTCTCCATGACGCGGCTGAAGTGATTACCATTAAAACCCTAAACAGACGGCCTTAGAGAAAATGATGGGGGCACGAGGGACTTCACAAGGCTGAGGGGAATCTGGCCATGGGCTCTCATGGGGCCGTGTGTCTGGGACCGGGGGTGGCCCGTGAGCTTGAGGTTTCCAGCCCGTACCTGGTGGCACAAAGCCACTCCCCGAGCCAGACCCGGGGGACTTCTTAAGGAGGGAAAACTTGTCTTGCTGATGGCACAGGACACAGGGCAGGGTTCACTGATGACCAGCCCCCAAACCTGCGCAATTCCTTTGATACGCTGGGCGATGCCAGAGCTCAAAGAGGGGCGATGATGCTGGAAGGGATCCCACGTCTACCTCAGCCCTTGGGCCTCAGAACCCTGAGGGCAGAGGCAAACGTGCATGGAAGTCAAGTCGGTTTCAATCATTTGGGGCCCAATGGGGTCAAGTCCCTCTCTGGACTGTTGACGGTTGAGCCTTTGAAAAGCTGAACGACAAGAGGGAGAAAATGTGGCGCCTCTGGATGCACACTCCTGTGCCACCAAAGGCAAATTTGTGTTAAGCCCTGGAGGAAATTCTCTGTGCTGTGAGGTTGCACCCGTGCACGCAACAGCGTGGGTCTGGTATCGCCACGCGGTTGGCCGTTAGGGAAATGAAGGAAAATTGCTGGATGATGTTACGTTTGAGGCTGTGAGTGCAAATGTTAAGTTAGTGCTTGTGGGGAATGGAGATTTTTATTTTTTTCATTACTTGTTCTTTTATTGTACACTTTTGATGGGAAGTCCATGTTAGTTTATTTAACTACCGTACTCTAGAACCAAGGTATTTTTTTGTCCTTTTTCTTCCCTTCTTTATCTCCTCTCCTCTCCTCTCCCCTCCCCTCCCCTCCC
Source organism: Craseonycteris thonglongyai (assembly GCA_004027555.1). Taxonomy (NCBI): domain Eukaryota; kingdom Metazoa; phylum Chordata; class Mammalia; order Chiroptera; family Craseonycteridae; genus Craseonycteris; species Craseonycteris thonglongyai. Next base: position 41,337 of record PVKE010005087.1, on the reverse strand, counting down.
CTCTCCTCCCCTCTCCTCTCCTCCCCTCTCCTCTATCTTCCTCCTTCCCTTCCTTCCTCTTTCTCTTTCTTTCTTGTCTTTCTTCTTTCTCCCTCACTCCCTCTCTTCCTTCCTTCCTCCCCCCCCCGCCCCACTTTCTTTTTTGCTTGCCTTACAACCAGATGGAGGTCGATTTACAGGCTCAATCTACTCGTAAGACCCCAGTGTGGCCCCACCACAAAGTATAATTCCAGAAGATGTTGCCTTCACTTGAAATCTCTGTGTCTGCTTGAAGTCTTCAAAACCTCCATTGTCAGCACCTCCCTGTACATTCGAAATATTTAAAATTCCAATAAAGTACACGGTCTAAAACTGCCTTAGCTCTCTAGCTACCAGGTCACTCCTAACAGTAAACGTCCATGGATGGAGCGCTCGAGCTGCTTAGCAAGGGCTTTTGGAAACGTGTCAGCATTATGCACAGCCGCTGGGCCAGCGCGTCTTTCTGAGAGCCACCGTGCGTTTTGCGAGCTGTTGTTCCACCTGCGATGCAGGGAGGCTGCCGCCCACAGGCGGCGGAGGAGGAAGGGGCCAGGTTGGGGCATTTCTCACATCCCTGCCAAGACTCTCGGGTGAAGGGAGCACTTGAACTTGAAGATTCCTGAGTGGAAGAACTCTCCGGATGGTGTTCGTCTCGGTTCCTGTTCTCGGACACCGTCATGCGAGCCTGATGGGCCCACGGCAGCTGGTGCAGCGCTTGTACCCCTTGAAGAGAGCGAAATCTCTCCTCCAGCCCAGAACCCCTCCCCTCGACCATGGTAGTTCATTTTCTCAGCATTCTGAAGGGCAGGATTGTCTCTGTCATGAAGCTTTGAGAAGCAGCCACTCACGTGTCTGCTCAAGCGTGTTCTGGTTTTCTGGCTGGACTGCCCCCATGAAGTGATGCCCCGGAAAGAAAGAAGGAAGGACGCGACTAACTGAGGTCAGCATGAGTCCCCGGGTACAGTGACTATCGTGAGGATGGAGCAGTTAGAGGGGATGTCACCTAATGAGGCCAGCAGGCTCTCAGCTTAGCCTGTGACAAAGGACGTTGGCCAGGGCTAGGGAATGTGGCTTGGATCAGTGGTTTCTAACTGTGACATATCTAAGTGACAATGGCATTGCTGCTTGAGCCATAGCATCTAATCATTTTGAAATTTTAAATCTAGCTTTCGGTTTTATCTTAGGATATATGTACATGGTTTTAAAAAGACAGGTAATTCTCTGAGGCTGGAAATGAAAAATACCCACTTCCTACCTATATCTCCTGCCTCCCTCCCCCACTATATTGCTGTTTCTGGTTTTTTTTTTTCAGGTCTGAACCTCCATATTTCTAATAAATATCTGTGGTTTGTGGTTTATTATTTTGGGGTTTTATGTATTCATTTTTGGTTTCCTACTGCAAGAGGAAAGGATTCTGATCTTGTACCCTTCCTGCCCCTACACACACACACACACACACACACACACTCTCTCTCTCTCTCTCTCTCTCTTACCCTCACGGCCTTCATTCCTCCACAGTGATCATATTAAAATTCTATGAAATGACTATTCAGGGTTCCTGTTAATATAAATTTTATTAACAACTGAGTTATATTCTTATTTCTCACCTTGCACAAGTTTTGTTTTCCCTGAAGTTTATAACTATCTTAAAAAAATTTTTTTTTTAAATTTTATTGTTTTGAGGGAAGGTGAGAGAGAGAGAGAGAGAGAGAGAGAAGAGGGGAGGGCCCAGAGCCATCTCCATAGTTGCACATCATTGGTTGTGACATAGTTTCATCTCACACAGGTGGATGTGGGCTGAGTAGGGTGGGAACCAAACCAGGGGCCTCCCGCATGGGAGGCAAGAACCTTCGCCACTGAGCCATCCTGGCTGTTACCAGTTGTGCTGCAGTTCAGCATATGGGTTTGCTCCAGATCTCGCAGTTGCAAGGCAAGCGCTCAACCTCCAGGCCATCCCAGCATCTTATTTTTTTCTTTGTTTTCTATGTATCTCCCAGCAATGCATATGAAAACTATCGTCTGTATTACAAATCTCCAATTTTGTTCAAGTACATCCAGTAATCTCCCATTTTCATTTTCTTTGGGATGTAGGTTCCTTTATCTCCCTAATCAGTTGGGATGGGTGGCTCTCTGCGTCTGCTCCTTAGCCATTATCCTGGGGATTCCTTTCATTTTCATTCTAGAAATTCCCTTGGTCTTTTGCTTTGTGTTGAGTCCCGTTTCCTAGAGAGCAGGTTTTCCTCTTGTCTTTGTTGAATTCCTCACTTTAGTGGACCACATCTTCCAGAACTTTCCAGGGAAACGGTACCTGGGCTGTAAGTTTTTCTTGAGACTCTGAATAGATGTACATGGTGGATATGTTGCTTTTAGCTCCTCTCTTCATTACTTTCATAACATGTCTTTATTTCTATTTTTAAATTAATTCCAGACCATATCTCTTCTAAGATAGTTACTACCTTAAGGTTATAATTCCCCCCGCTGCCCTGCTTGTGACCCTTCTACCTTCAGTGATTCTCCTGCTTTTCCAGTTGTCTTGACTAAATTACTTTCACAGTAACAAAAACTTTCTCGATAAACTTAAGTCCACTTAGTATATAGCTTTACAACATTGTGACAAATACTTAACCTTATTTCTATTTCCTTTCTTTTCTTCCGTAGCTTCCCCTCTGTTTGGAATTACTAGTTGTCCTTTTTTTTAATTATCTGACTTTATCTCATCCTAAACATCTTCCTACTTGTCAAAGTATCACACCTCTTGATCCCCCTGGATTTCTGGGCATCTTTCTCCCAAGGAGCTCCTTCCTGCTCGCCTGCTGAGCAACAGCCCTTCTGAGCAACTCGATGACCATGCCTGCCATCTTCTTCCCCTTGGGGTCACTTTTTCCTGGGCCTCACCCACTTTTTCTAATTGTACTCCTCATTTACTGAAGCCATCCATACACCAGATTTAAAGAAAGAAGAGGCTAACAAAAGTGTTCTAAACCCCTGCAAGTTCAAAAATATCTTTATTTTGTCCTCAGAGTGCACTGATCATTTGGTTGTGAAATTGTAGGTTGAAATTACTTTTTCCTCAAACTTGAAAACTACTGCTCCATGCTCATTTAACGTTATTAGGATGCAAAGAGTGATTTAATATCAGTCTGATGGTTTGTTTGTTTGTTTGTTTATTTTGGGGACACCTCAAAGTTGTTTTTCCTCTGGATGACTTTAGGCTATTTCCCTTAGTCTTCTTACACTTCAGAATGATTTGTGTAATGGAGGGTGTTTTAGGACATCTGAGGGCTGTCTGGGAAAAATGCAGCCATTGCCAATGTCACGAGAACGGTTGCGTGGCTGGATACCTTCCGGACAGCCCTTGTCTAGTATACTATTTGAGAATGCAGATTTTGGCTCATGCATGCCTCAATTTAAGTTCCAGTTGTCCCATTTGCTTGAGTGAGTAAGTGCTTTAACCAGTCAGTGCCCCCCATTTTCATCAGAAAATGGGGGTAAAAGTGTAGCTACCTCTTTGATTTATTGGAGAATGAAATAAGTCACTACATGTAAAACTTTTGAAAGCGGTACCTGGCACAGAGTAGTTGCTCAGTAGCCTTTAACTATTATTATTGTTATTATAATAGCCACTTATTACAATGGTCTCCTTAAACTTGAGACTTATTACTTTCGGTTCTGTGATGTGAGCTTGCATTATTTATTCCTTGTTGACTGCTCGTCTTTCTGTGTGCTTTTGCCCTCTCTCCTCTTCTCTTTCTCTGTGATGTTGGCTGTATTCTCTCTGCTACTTACATTGTCCATCTTTTCCTTGACTTTCTGTTTTACTTGCCAACCAGTTGTAACCCCTAGCCTCTACACAGAGTTGTTATTTTGGTAATAATAGTTTCCAAGCGCTTTTTTTTTTAAACTCTGGTTGTCCCACTACCACAATACCTTTATTGTTTAACGGATAAAATATAATCTGAAATCTCTGTTATGTGTGTATATTCTCTTCCGCACCTAAACTCTTCGTTTTCCCCAGGGCTGTGTTGCTTTGTTTTACGAAGGACTCTGTCATGTTTCAGATGATCCTTCAAGGTCAGAAGCCCTTGGTCTGCTTATGCGTAAGGAGCAGGAGATGAGAAAGCCAGTGGGGAACCATGTTCGAGTCAGGGGCCTGCTCGGCTTTGTGGTCAGCAGACGGGGCTGACCATGCTGCCAGAGTCCCCCAATGCCTGGATCTCTACCACTTTGCTCCAACGTGCCCATGTCCACATCAGACACCCCTGTAATCCTCAGAGGGCTCATTTTATTCCTTTGACCAACCGCCCTCCGCTGTTGTTTGTCCGATGGGGTTTTGTTTCGGCTTTTGTTTTTTGGTCTGCTCCCCTGAGGTCTAGCTGCAGAGTGTTCCACAGTCGGGGGTGGAGATGGGGCAGGTGCACGTGGGGACAGGTGTTCTGTCCCACGTGATTGTGCCCAGTCCCGCCTCTTTCCTGAGTTCCACAGAGCAAAGGGGCTGGTGCTTTCTCTCGGTTCCTTCCCCCTTTGCCAGCCATCATTACCTGGCCCTATTTGATGCTGAATTTCGTCGGGAGTCCTGTTTTAGTCACCACTACGTCACCCTGATTTATATTGTACAGAAATTAGCTAGAATGCTAAGATGCTCATAGCCTCGTTTTGTGATTGTGGGTTTGTGCTCCTTTTATTTTCCTACTATGTCCTCTTAATGAGCAGGGAAAGAAGATAAATACATGTGAGCCCGTCTACTTGATAGATTGCCATGATTTTTTAAAAGCCGAATTGAAGGGCTAGACTATTCGTGGAACAGAAATGTGTTGTTTTAGAAGACGCGCATTTTGATGTGATTTAATCGTGGGGCAACTCACAGGCTCAACAGAGAAAAACTCGTCTCTCTCATGATTAAAATGTTGTATTCTGAAAACGCCGGGACTGAATATTTCTCTGTGGATTCAGGAGATGATGATGATACCAATAGCGACAAGAGTCCTAACGGCAAGCAGCAACATAACATTTTATTTCCCCCTGCACTTTCTTGCTTCTCAGAGTTCATGCACAAACATCTTCTCACCTGACAGACACCATATTTCCTGCAAGCATTATTATCTTAATTTTCGCAGCTAAGGAAAATCACAGGGACTAAGGATTTGCCCAAGTTTGCACAACAGGCCTGTTTGATCAAGGCTGTTGTGTGATTTCCCCCACACTGCAGCCCTACCCTCCTCTGTTTAAGGATTTGCATAGCAATAACGATTAATACAATGGGTGGCTTAGCTGAACACTGGTGCCAAATAACTTGCGTAACTTTATAGAACCTGAAATCTTTACTTCTCAGCTCAGTATCTCAGGCGCAACTTAATCCTCTTCTGTGGCAGAAGGCTTCCAAAAGCAGAAAGAACCGTCTCTGTGTGAACCAAGCCTGTGCTCTTTCACTTGGCCTCCAACAAAGAACGGCCCACCCTCTGAACCCCTAACTGGGCTGCGCCCCCGAAATCTATACTTTCACATCAGTGCTTTTGTGTTTCCCCCCGAATTATCACCTGAGAAACAGCCCCTACATCTTGCATGTCCTTTTGTTAATACAACTAACTGGGCCTGTGAAAAGATATGGTATCAAGCACCAGGCGGGCTGGGAACTAGGATCGGTTCCATGTCTGGAGAGAGGATTCCACGTTCCCACTGCCGATCCTCAACCCGCTGAAACCCAGCAGGCTCTGGGCCTCGCTCAGAGCTAACCACAGAGGTATCGTCCAATGTAGACACGCTTCTGTTCTGTCTAAACATTCCTGGCATCAGCTTCACTTTTGTTTTTGAGTACAGTCAGTAAAAATTGCCTTCTACTTGCATGTGGCGTGACTAAGGCATATTCAATGTGGGATCTTTTTAAAAAGTTACAGAAAAGAAGCCAATAAGTCACAGGTAATAACAGCAAATAGGAAGATACCCAGCTAACATGTGTATATATTATATTTATATAGCATTTTATTTCTATGTAAATGTTATATTTACATAACTTTATACACAGAGATAGATACTCATTGTATATGTACGTATACCGACATTACAAATTGTGTAAATAGGGTGCTCCATTCACAGTGAGGCCGCTCTGTTCACATCATTTTCAAATATTTCCCCATGAGATCCAATCTTCTACCTCATTTCTAATGTCATCACAGGGGTTCATATTCACTTACTAATTCTATCTCCTACTATAGTGAAAAACATAGAAAGAAAAGAATGTGGTGATCAAGATAAAATAATTTTGATGGTCTCCATAGTACTCTCAAAAAGGCACTCAACTAGTCGTTTTGAACAAGCGTTAATTTCTCAGGACACAAACTATGATTCTGTGCCCCAGGAAGGTCATTTCTTGCCTGGACTTTCTGCCCCACCACACACATGGTCACCGCGTTTGTTGCCTGGGATGTCACTTCTGCACCTAAACCCACAAGCACTGCTCAGCTCCCACCACATGACTCTGGGTCTCTTGTAAACTCAACATTGAAAGAAGTTGGTGGTAAATTCATTCTCAGCATGTCAAATCCCTGGCTCTGTGGGTTTATTTTGATGCTTGCTTTTAAATTCGACCAGGTATGTATTAAAAACGTACATTTTTCCCGCTGATGCCAAGGTAACCTATTGGGTTCTGTCCTCATTTTGAAATAAGACAAACAAACAAACCCCCGGTTGTAGGGTCAGCGGAGTTGTCCTTCATGCCAGGGGCCACTCCAGTACTGATTTTTTAAATTTAAGTATAGGATCTTGAACTGGTTGCCCAGCTTTTTAAAAAAATTGCGGTAAGATAAAAATAACATTTAACCTTTCTGAAGTGAACAATTCAGTGGAACTTAGTACATACACAGTGTTGTATAACCGTCACCACTACATCGGATCCAAATATTTTCATCATCATGAAAGGAAATCCCCAACCCATGAAGCTATTATCCCTCCATTCCTCCTCCTAACATGCCTATCGTCTGCTGTTTCTCTCTGTGCATTTGCTTTTTATTCTGGGCATTTCATATAAAGGGAATTGTGCAGTATAGCCATTCTGTGACTGGCTTCTCTGAGTTAGTATGTTTTCAAGGTTCATCCATGTTGTAGCATGTATCAGTATTTCTCTTTTAATGGCCAAATAATATTCCATGGCATGGGTAGACCCCACGCTGCTTATCCCATCCATGAATTGACAGCCATCATATAGGTTGTTTTCACCTTTAGCTCTTATGACGAGTGCTGCTATGAACATTCATGGACCAGTGTTTGCTGACACATGTTTTTTTCAATTCTCTACATAGAATTGTTGGTTTAGTTGGAAACTCTGTGTGTAGCTTAATGAGGAACCGACAACGGCTGCACCATTTCACATGCCCACCAGCAGTGTGTGCGGGTCGCAATTTCCCTACGTCCTCACCTCCAATATCAACTTCTAACTCGTAGGCTGTGTTTTATTGTAACAAAGGCGGGGAGAGATACCTGAATTATTTAGGCTTCATTTATTTAATGAGACCATATTAAAGCAAAAATTGGAAATGTGTGAGCATTTTATTGCAAAATACAACATAGAATTTGAGATACAAGAAAAACAAAGGTGGTTTAGTGTGTAAGGGTAAATGTGATCATTAGTTCATATCTATGGACCATACAAATGACAAGATCGTAAAATCCACAGCTTCTTGTGGCAACGCTGTGCCAGCGCTTTGATGCATTTGGTAGATTTTTCTATAAAAGTGTACACTACCCCATTTCAGTGACATCTGGACTCGTCTGCATAAAATGAGTGTTTAGGGTCATATTATTATTTCATATTCTATCCTTCATCTGATCTATAAAAGCAGAGACACAGTACGGTAAGCTCTTATTCTTCATGTGAAAACATTGAGACATTTTATGTGTACCTTCCATTTTTGCTAATGACATAAAATGCTGAAATTCGTTCCTTTTTTCCCTGCCGAACCATGAATGTGCCATCCTTATCTGAAACCTAAATAAATACTTATTAACATACAGTGAAATTCAAATGAGTACTTCATATAAATAAGCCTGCTATAGAAATTCGTTCCTTCAAATTTGTAGACCAAAATAACATGAAATAAATTTAGCATCATTTCACATTCAGAACCACCAACCAAAGAAAATGATTTTTACAACTCAATTCCTTAAACGCAGGTAGGTAAAAAAGCATTTCTGTGGCTCTTCATTCCGTAATCCATCATGCAATTCTGGGAGAATATTATTTAGTTGAGATTTTTATAGGTCGAATGGAGAAGAATGGACGTACCGCCCGATTTTAGGCTGATGGGGAAGAAGTTGAGTAAAGCGGGCTTTTTGCTTCCCTTACTCATTGTTCCCTTTTGGATGAGTATGTGTTGATTCAGGCCCGACTGTGTGCCGGGTGGTTTGCGCTGAGCGGGGGTGCAGGACTGAACTGAAAAGGCACTGCTGCTGGCTTCATGGAACATACAGTCTAGTGAGGGTGTTACAGTGTCCTGTTGTGCAACACAAACCTTCCCACACCGAGGGGCATCTGTCAGCCTCTTACTATGCCGGCAGTTTTGTGGGCCAGGAACTCGGGGGTGGTACAGAGGAGGCGCTCACCTCTGCTCCAGAGTCACTGAGGCCTTGTCGGGGGGACGTGAGCAGTGGGGATGTTTGGGGACCTATACCTGGCACCTGAGTTGTGGTGACAGGGGATTGGCTTTGCTGTGTGTGGCGTGTTCTGAGATCAGAATGCTCATGGTGGCTTCTTCATTAACGTGTCGGGGACCCGGGCTGGAGGGAGGGTTGGAAGAGCCGAGGCTCGGTGAGCGTCTCTCTCTCTGTACAGTTGAGGCATATGGGGTTTCCTCAGAGCCTGGCGGTCGCAGGGTAGTCACTTTTGATATGGTGGCCAGCTTCTCCCAGATCCTAAACGCCTCTCATGACCTAGCCTTAGAAACCCCAGCATGTCACTTCTGCCCCTTACTCTAGGCCAACCATGTTACTAAGGCAGACCAAACTTAGAGGGGACTGACAAGTCTATTCTCCTCAATGGGGGACGTAGCACAAAATTTAAGATCCTCTTTCATCTGCTACTGAGAGAGTCAGACACTAAAAAAAAAAACCACACACAGAACCATCGCAATGAAGAAAAAGTGCAGGCTTCCTAACAGTGGTCATGACTTCTAGATGGCAAATGACGGAAACCCGACCCAGGTGGGCTAGAGAAAAGAAGGGATTTACCGACCCACCTAACTGCAGTCCCTGCGGCCGAATCCCAACACTGCCAGACAAATCCGTAAAGGAAGCACTTCATAGCCTCACACAGGTGACATGCCGGGAAGGTCAGGCCCATCCGTAGCCACACGGGGAGGACAGTCCTCCCAGCTCTCATCACGTCCCATGATTTAACTCGCAGTTGTCAGGTTTTCACTGTGGGTGAAGCAGCGCCTGGCTGTAAGGGGGCACCCCAAACCAGGAGACCAGGAGGTTCCGGGCTCTGGGAGCTCACGGGAGGAAGAGGCATGACCACCAGGTGGCGGTAGCACACACAGGCTGTACTGGGTGCCGCTTTGACAGGTTTGCCTGCAGGGAAGCCCCCTCCAGCAGGAGGTTGTTGAGAAGGGCAGGGGGTAGATACTCAGAAGGGGAGGAGGGCAAGGGAATTCGGGAGGGGGGAGGGCAGATTCTAGAGGGGACTTTCATGCCGAGGGAGGCGATGCCACTCCGCACAGCCTCTGGGGACGGAGCTAAATGATGGCTTTGGGTCTTTATGTCCCAGGGCTTATCTGTGGCTAGCAGACCTTAGGCACAGTGTTGTGGGGTATGCAGAGCAGAAAGGCTCTAAACAGCTAAAAGTCAGCTGAGTGGGGCTTGATTGAAAACAATTGGCCGTGTAACATTTAAGGTGGCCACTGGCGGGCTTTGGAGCTATCGGGTCTTGGCCTGAAGTGAAGAAATCAAGAACTCAGGGGCTAATACGCAGAACCCACTTTGGGCTGATGTGTAGAACAAGGACTTAGTAATTAACCTCGGTTACAAACGTATCAATGAGGTTTAGACTTGAGGCGCAAACTGTGGAGTAATAGCCACAATAGTTACTGTTTCTCTCTTGTGTATTAATACTTACCGTGTGGCCAATACTATGCCCCCTGCTTCGTGCCAACTCCCATTGAATTCTCAGAGCAACTTTCTGAAGCAGTTATTGTTACTCTCTGTACTCACAGTGGGGAATCTCGCAGGTGTGCCACCCCGGCTGATAGTTAGCTGCAGAGGCAGACAGGATGGAGACCCAGGCAGGCCGGCTTCAGGGTCCACACTCTCAAACCGGCTGCCACAGCGTCTTTAGGAAGCCGGGTAACCGTCCCTGGCCTCAGTGTCCTCACCTGTACAAGCACCGGCTGACGGCCAGGTGGCACCCCTTAGGCAGCCTGATACCCCTAAGAGTGCTCTGTGACACCCCAGGGGAAGTGCATCGGTGCAGGCTCCATGGTTAGGTCTTGAAGGAAGCGATGAGAATGGAGCGGTCGGAGATGGGGCGACAGGCAGCCGGGCAGGTCAGCCGTTTGTGGGAACGGGGTGGAGAGGACAGTGGGGTGTGGGGTAGGGATGACGTGCCTGGGTCTGCGTGGGGGTGGGGGGGATTGTGCCGCTCTTGCTGATGAGATATGTGATCTTGGACAAGCCGCTTGACCCCAGTTTTCACTTGTAAAATAGATGCAGTAATAATAGCACTTCCTTTAATAGAGTTGTTGGGGTGATTAAATGAGATAGTGCCTCTTAACCATGTTGCACGGTGTTGGCCAAACAGTGAGTCCTCCATAGGCATTTACTATAATAGTGTTACAATATGAGTCACTATTATCAGTGAAGGAACTATGAGATGGATATAAGAGGTTCAAGAAACGTAGGCAGAGAAGCAGCAGTGAGGGGCTTCAAATCCTCGCCATCTTTAGTACGTGCAATAGATGCACTTTTGGAACCCTAAATTCACTAGTCTAGTTAGAGTAGAAATCATTGACAGTAACTCCTCCCTTCCAAGAAGTGAGATAAGGGTTCTGGTTGACAGCAGTCTGTATGTTTATAAGCAATGAACTTGGGAGCTGGGACATCCTCAGAAATGACTTAGGAAGAAAGGCTTGTCCTGAGAACATCATGTCCATCGGTTGGGCGGTGGGGTAGCGAAGGCCGCGTGGTGGTGGGGAATGTGGTCTGGTGGGCCCCAGTCTTCCTATTCACAGGTAACATGGGGAGGAGAAATAGAGAGATGAAAAGTTTAGCGTTACAACCCCACAAGTTCATTGGTGGTTGTTGCTTTTAACTTTGTGTCATGGAACTCAAGCTAGATCAGGAGCCCACATTTCCAAGGATCGTAACTCAATCACTTCTGCTTAAAAACTTAGTATCTTCTGAGTAAATATCAAATAAATTCAAATGGTTCCCAGCACCCTTCTCTTTGGGGTCTCGGGTAGCTTGTGCATTGATCTGTCTTAGGGGTGTGTATCTGGTCCATGAATCTCCCACTGGATGTTTCTACACTCAGTGAAGAGATCTTCAGCCGCAGTGGTGCTGAGATTGGAGATGGTGTGTGGGCGAGGGTGGGAGGGCAGTATCTTGATCTTCTCTGACTCAAAATTCCACGTGGCTGTCATTTCTACCCTAACATTGGCTGCCTCGTATTGGCATGTGCACTGAGAGACTGCCCATCCCAGCTGCTCAGGGCAGGATAGAAGACATGAAGTCACTTCTGTGTTCGGATCCCAACTCCATCTGGGTGTCTCTACCCACCTCCTTTGGAGAACGAGGATTCAGGGTAGGCAGGAATCAGGCGCGCACATTCCTGTTTAGCTTCCTCTGTTTGAGCCAAGTGTAGTGTCTTCCTGTGCACGAGGGACTGTGCTGATGTCATACCCTGTATGCTTCCTGCTCCGTGGCTTGTGGTTGTAACGCCGTGCTCAGTCCTTCGAGTTTGATTCTCCGTAGTTCAAAACTTCCACTTACTAATTTATAATTTCTTATTCGTAGTGCTTCCTGTAGGATTTACAGTATGCATATTTTACATAACAGAGTCCACCTTCAAGTGTATAATATATTAATAAAAACCTTACAACAATATATAGTAGACTCTCATTTAACCAGCACCCATGGGAATTGGTAGATGCCAGATAAATGTACACAGACTCTCAGTGAACCGGCGCCCATGCTGCATTAATGCAGTATTATTTCTTTGATGTTTTTGCTGGTTACTGGTGAGTGCTGGTTGCTTGAGACCCGGTTAACGGAGAGTCTACTGGACTTCCATTTGTATCCTCTCATTCTTGGTGCTGTTGCCATGAGGTTTACTTTTACCTGTTCTCAACCCCATCTTAAAGCATCAACAGATGCTTTAAACCATCTGTTGTTTTTAATTAATTAAAAGAGAAGAAAGAAAATACATTTCTGTTACCATGCATCCTTTTCTTCACTTTTGTAAATAAACATTTCCATGTCATGTTGTTTTCCTCCTGCCTAAAGAAGTTTAACATTTCTTAGAATGGAAGTCTACTTGCAGTGGGTTCACTCTTTTGTTGACCTTAAAAAGTTTTTATTTCACCTTCATGTTTGAAAGATATTGCTGTTGGTTATAGAATGCTCGGTTGACAAGGTTTCCCTTTCTGTGCTTTCAAGATGCATAGAGTGTCTCCTGGCTTGTGTAGATTTTAATGACAAGTCAGATAATATCCTCCTCTCATTGCAATGTGCCTTTTTCTCTGGTTTATTTTAAGAGTTGATTCTTCCTCGCTACGTGTTTGTCTGTTTAGAACATTGGTTCCCCACTGGTGGTGTGCGTACCCCTGGGGGTACATTCCGGGCCATTCAGGTGTACGAAAAAAATAATCGGTAACAATATTTAACTGTGTTGTGAGTATGGTAAAATTAAATCTGTGGTTTGTACTTTTAGTGCCATAATTTTTCTTTCCTAACTTGTTACCGCATTTCCACTACTTTACATTAAGACAGGCACTGAACAAAAGTGTCAGTATTTAAAAACAGCTGTTTTTAAAAGCAAGGGATATAATTATAGAAATGGGTTTAAAGGGGGTACACAGGTGGAAAAAGGGTGGGAACCACTGGTTTACCAGTTTGATTATCATGTGCCTTGGTGTCATTTTCCTTGTATTTATCCTGCTTGGTTTTTATTGAAATACTTGGGTTTGTAAGTTTATAATTTTATCAATCATGGAAAAAATTTTGTCTCTTATTTCTTCAAATATTCTTTCTGCCCCTACCCTGGCCCCACCTCCAGACTCCAACTGCAGGTATGTCAGACAGTCAGAGAGGCCTTGTTTGTTCATTATAGATAGTTTTATTACTATAATTTCAAGTTCACTGATCTTTTCTTCTGTATTGTTTAATCTGCTATTAATCTCATTCAATAAAAATTTCATTTAGGATAGGGCATTTTTCATCCCTGGAAGTTCTATTTGGTTCTGATTTAAATATTCAATTTCTGTCCTCATTATGATCGTGTTTTATTGTACCACCTTGGACATACAAAACATACCTTTAATAGCTGTCTTTATAGCCATGTTTGCTAATACAATTGCTTGCTATTTCTGGGTCTGTTTCTATACGCTGATTGTTTCCTCTCGGGTATGAGCCACACTTTCTTGCTTCTTTTCTTTGCATGTCTGCTCATCTTTATTGTATACTGAGGGTTATAAATTGCATTTTGGGAGTCTGCACGTGTTTTTGTTTTTTTTCTAGCAGGCATTTTAGTTATTTGTAGATTAGTTCAATCCTTTCGAGTCTTACTTTTAAACACCTCTGGATGGACCTAGAGTAGTCCTTTTTCTGGGGATCATTTAGATTTGTATCTAGTGCCTGTCCCTTCTAGAGTCCCCGTGCGTGTGCCCTGTGCTTCGGCGGGCGAACGTGCTGTGGCCTCATGAGATCTCTTGGAATTGTTTGGCTTTCAGCTCCCACCCTGTACCTGTCCGCTCCTGGAACTGTTTGCTCTCCTGGTCAGGTCGGGTTTCATGTCGCCCACACACGGGACTGATGTGCAGCCATCAACTCAAAGTGCTGATTCCTGGAGATCCGAGAGACTGCCTTTCTCTGTGCTGCAAATGGTAGCGAACGTACCCCTTTCTCATCTCTGTCCCCTCAATTCAGGGAGATTGCTGGGCTTGTCCGGGGGCTCCTCTTCCTCAGCTGAAGTCTGCACTTCGTTTTTTTCAGAATGCCCGGTGATGGTAAGATTCCATTCGTTCCCTCCCCGCTTCCTAAAGGATCTCAGTCCTGCGCTGCCTGTTTTTCAATGAGTACAAATTGTTGTGTCTAAGATATTGTACAGTTTTCTAGTTACTTACATCAAGAGGGTCATCTGATCCTTACACTCCCTCCTGGTCATGCCGTGTCTACTGGTTTCTGATGCTTTCTCCTCCCCCTCAGAATTGGGGTGAGTGCGGTGGGCTTCCCTGAGAATGCCTAGGATTTACTTATTCTTGGTTTGAAAGGATAGATTCACCTAAAAAGTGCGAACATTCTGTAAGGAAAGACAATTTTAATTTTATTTGTGAGGCACTGTTGCAGTTGTTGGGGGATATAACTGTCAACAAAGAGATTCTTTTTAAAAATTTACTCTGCTTTCCTGAGTGCATTTGTGAAGACGGTAGAGCATGCAGCACGCATGACGAATAAGGAAAATCTTAAGATCTGTAACCCATCAGGTGGCAGGAGCAATGGCCATTCCAGAGAACTAATCCTCCCAGCACACATGTGGCACTGTGGCTGCAAAACACGGCCACTGTCCCTTCGTAAACCTTAATGATAGAGGCCATCTGCTTAGAGGTCAAAGAGCCACAACTCTGCTACCCCCAATGTAACTCTAGTCGGGGGCTGTCCCTCGTGAGTATAAATCTCTGATTTATAAATCTCTGATTTATACTCACACCGGCCACGAAGTCATCTCCGTGGAGGTGTTTGCTGCCTTGTTCCCTTCAGTTTTTCCAACAAGACTGGATACTCCATGAAGATACATCGTGTCTGCTTTTGCTCACGGTTCTGTCCCCAAGCACAGGTGTGGGCTTGCCCACGGGAGGGTGTTCAATAAATATGTGTGAGTGGTTAAATGCATACGTTGAAGAGATTCATGGATATATGAGGGCCTTCTTGATTTATACCTTATAGGCACATTCTCGCCTTTCCCCTTTAAATCACTAGCCAGTTTCTCTTTGAAAGCTACCTGTCACAAATCCACTTTCCTTTTCTCTCTCTTTTTGCAGCTGTGCAATCATTGCACACTCTAAATGACCAGATATCCCATTTTATTGTCACCAAGTCGAAGGCACTGGAGGACAAGGACCCCTTCCTGCCCGCCGAGAAGGAGACGCTGAAGGGGTCCATGGTGCTGATGAGGCAGCTGCTCACGGACGCTCAGGTACAGAGAGCGACACGTTCTGTGTGTGGCCGGTGCGGCCTCCTGTCCCATGTCCTGTTTGGTGTCAGCGCTACAAAAATGTCCAGCTACCGCGCTTCTTTAAAACTGCCGTGGTGACAGCCAGCCTTATAACAGACAGTCTGGCAGGGTCTTGCATTTCTGATGTGCTATTATTTGGGATTTTGTGTTAAAATAGCTTGCTTTGAAGTCAGGGCAAGAGGACTCAAAAATAAAGCATGTGTTGTCTCTGGGAGCAGAGGGAACCATTTACGTGCACACTTGGCAATGGCTTTGGGGTAGAGCAGTCCCTCTCATAACAGCGTCACCGAGGAGCTGATGAACCTTGTGGTACATCTGATGGGCCACCAGGAAGTGGATCAGCACTGGCTTGGTGGTGGAGGTGGTGGTTGTTTAATGCTGACAACTAAATTAATTGCAGAAGGTATCTAGCTCGTTGCATGCCTTGGCTGGGATGTTATTCTCCTTGTGCACTATTTTATTGAAGCGTTTCACAAAAATTCTTGGTCTACTCCTTCAGGCTGTGTTGTTGGGTCTCTCCAGATAGGTTGTGAGGCCGACACCAGGTGTTTTAAGAGAAGAGTTACTTTTTTATGTTAGTGAAGCCAAGCTGAGCTAGATGTGATTGTCACTGCCACCTCTTCCGAGCCTGGAAATGTGGCAGAAGCTGGTCTCTGGATTTGGTGGTTTTGTATTAATTGGCCCTGGAACATTAGTCCTGAGATGGTTTTCTGTCCCATAGCAGTGAGGTTGCCTGCGTTCCACTCGTATCCTATTTTGAACTGTGGTTTCTTTGGGTTTGTTTCTACCCTGGTGGCGTTTTATGTTTTGTTTTTTACATCGATCCTGAAGCCTGGGTCTTGTGGCAATAGGACTTGCCCTGGTGAGGCTGTGGGGCACTTCTTACTAGCGTGCGGGGCTGCCGGCAGGAGTTTGGAGCCCCTATAGTGAGATGGCCCAAGTCACGCGAAGCCTTTGGTTTCTATTCGCTCTTTCCCCTTCCCTCCTTCATTACGAGCAGCCCGCCAGCTTCTCCTTTCTTCCCAAGTCTGTCTGGTGGGAAAAGGAAAGATTCTGAAGCTACCACAGCCAAGTTTAAAACTCAGAAGAAAGGGACGTTTAGAACAATATACTAAATAGAAGAGAGCAAATTGTTGTTGAAAGGACTAGCTTTGCTCCATGCCGGGGCCCAACCCCACCGCTCGCACCCCCCTGGCCAAGGAAACTAGCCAAATAGATCCCAAAAGGTATCGGGCCAACTCCAGTTTGCAAAATCTAGCAGAATAAAAGCTACCCATCTTTTATCGCCTCTTCACATCTGAGCTTCCTGCTGCCCAGCACTAGATCGTAATAATGTTTACCGTTGCTGAAGGAAATATTTTCTCCCTCTAAATGCTGTGTTCATTTGACAACTTTTATCCTTCGTGTCGATCGCAATTTTTCCTTTTTTATCGCGTGGGTCTAAAATATCCAATATAATGCAGTGGCTGCAGTTACTGCGCTGGAACGTTTATTATCTCCTCTCCTGACCCCAAATCCAAACCTGCTAGAATTTTCTCACTGAAATATCTAGATCAAATGGAGCAGGGGATGGTGGGTGTTCCCCTAAGTCATCTACTCTAAAAGGAGCAGGGGTCGGATCTCTGCCTGGGAGAGAAAAAATAACCATCATAAAACGTCAGGTAGGAAGGTAGTGTGGAGTCTGGGAACATCAGTTCCTTGGCTTCCTGTTGCTCAAAGATCCCTCCTTCTTGTCTTTCAGATTCATACAGGATGAGGTGGGCTGTGATTTGTCTAATAATCCCACCCTCATGTTTTTTTCTTTCAAAACCACCAACTCTTTGAACCATTATTGTGGATATCCGTCCAGGTAGCACCACCTCTACAATATACTGTCTGTCTGATTAGTGTTGCCAAGCTTATAAAATGCTAAGGAACCCCAACATCTGGGGGTGGGGCAGGGGTGGTACGTGGTTTTCATGTTGAAGCCGACACCTCTTGAGATGGTCATTTCTGTGAAGGTTCTTGATGGAGCCGTTTGGGAAATCTAGCTATTTTCCCATCATTTTGGACATTGCGTCTTACCCCTGTTCCGAAGGTGATGGAATGCACTTACTCCACCTTCTAAGTTCACCAGGAACAGGCGGGCCGCCGCGAACCAGTGCGCCTTCTGTGCAGCTCCTTCCTTTCTGGCTGCGGGCTGAGGTATGGGTAGGTGTCCGGTGGCTTTGTGTGCTGCGTGCAGGATGTCACCTCTCAAGGGTGGTGGCCACATCCCTTCACTTGGTTGGTACAGAGGGCAGCTCCGTCCCATCCTCACAGGAGCCCTCACGGCATCAGAGTGGATGAAATCCTCTGACACCAGCCAGTACGCTGCATGGTGTGAGGCAAGGTGGAGGCTGCTTCTCAGGGGGCCGACTTCAAAGGCGTCATCGAGTCCAGTCACATCTGTCTTGGAAGCAATACATCCTGCTTCGGAGGACGTCAAAGGCAGAAAGCCTTGCTGGCCTGTGAAAGCCCCCTCGTAGAATTACAAAATGGGGCGTGCCCAGCACACGCATCTCCCAAGTATAATGGGGTGCTGGAGATGATTGGCAGGCCGGACGAGCCACCCCAGAGAGGGGAATCTAGGAGGAACACGACACACAGGCATCCCAGGGGTCCCCCATGATTTATTCCTGCCCTAAGTGTTTCCAGCATGGGGGTGTCTGCAAGGGGCAGGGCGCCTTGATTTGCATTCCATTCCCTTTCTTGCCCGCAGCCCCCAGTTCTATGGAATGTGCCACTCAGATTGCGTTTGTCACCGGCTCCTGGCTTTTATTCCTGAGAGTTCTGTCTAAACCCAAACTGCCAACTCAGCCTCGGAAGTGATTCGATTCACAGCAGTGAAGAGACATTTCTTTCTGGTGGAGATGAATTCTTTTGCGCATCCTGTGTGACTCCACATGCTAAGAGGGGTTGATTACAGCCAATTAAGTCTCCTATTGGCAGTTCCCTTCCCTCCTGCCCCAAGACCTAAGGTCGTTAGTTACTAAAGGGTGAGCACATGCTTGGATCAACAATAAGACCTTGTTGTGGGCAGTTAGGTCCCCAGGCAGTCCCCAAGGCCGGGTGCTCACAGGCAAAGATGTTCTGTGCCCCGCGGGGGCGTCTCCTGCCAGCCAGGGACTGTGGAGTGGCCGAGGAAGGGCCACGGACCCCGACCCTCGCTGCTGCCCGGGCCTGGCAGTGAGTGAGTGTCCCCCTGCAATGCTGCTTGCCTGGATTTGAGGGGGAGCTCCTTTTAAGGAGGCTAGGGTCCTGGGGCCCCCTTCCCAGAGGTGCACTGTCTAACGGTGAAGTAAGCAAGCCTGTGACAAACAACAAAAGCCACATCTTGTTGTCTCTATGCACGGCTGTGCTTACAACAGTCAGATTAGTGGGTGGAAAAGAAATGAAATCTGCTTCACCTCTAGGACGGTCTTTCCGACCACTCTCTCGCTCTCTTCCCTTTTCTCTTAGCGCCCTTCTTTCTCCCTCCTCCTCCTCACTTCCAGTGTGTCCCTCCTTCCCTCCTGTCTGCTCTGTCTCCTCTGGGTCGATGCTCCTCCCCCTGACCTCCCCTGCCCCCCCCCTCTGTGTTAGTGAGATGTGGGACAATATGCTGTTCTCGCTCCTCCCCCGTCCTGCTCTTCTCTCATCCATCTTTCTTTCCGTTATCTGTGTTCAGGGAGTTTGAAAGCATATTGGCCAAAGACCTACAACCCCCACCCCTTGCCAGGCGAGAAGGGGCGGCAGCAGGAGGGGGTTGATTGGCAGGAGGCGAGCCTGGTGTTCAGCAGGCAGATGGGGGCCCTGTCAGGATCAGAGACTCAGTCTGATGCGGGGTGGCTTCGTGTCCTTTTCTAGAAAAGTCCTCTGGTTGATCATGCTTTCTGATGAATTTCTGGCAGCTCTGACGTGAACAGATGCGCTGTGGGAGCTACCTGGACCCTCCGTGCCGGGACTGGCCTCGGACAGGGATGTGCACTTTGGAGCAGAGACTCCAGCACAAGATGCCTGGGCTCCCGGGGCCGGGTGGTCAGCTCTGCACCCGGATGCCCACCTGTGCCAGGAAGGGGACCAGGCAGTGCACACCCTCCTTACAGATAAAGGCTTCACAAGGGCTCCTCCGGTCACAAGCTCTTTCGAGCCATCCCCATGTTTTCTTTTTTTTTTAAGATTTATTTTTATTGTTGTTTTTGACAGAGAGAGAGAGAGAGAGAGAGAGAGATACAGAGACAGAGAGCAGGGAGAGGGCCCCGAACAGTCTCCATAGTTGCACATCATTAGTTTTTCCACATAGTTTCATTCCACAGGTGGGCGCGAGGCTGCACAGGGCAGGAACTGGGCCGGGGTCTTGCCCCGGTGAGAAGTGAACTGGGGGCACTCCCCAGCTCAGCACATGGGTCCACACGGGCCGGGGCCGGGATTCGATCCTTGGTCCCCAGGGCTGCAAAGTGAGCGCTTAACCCACTGAGCCATCCCGGCTTCCCTCCCCATGTTTTCTGAGGTCCGCCTCGCTCAGGGTATAGATGTGTGGTTATCATGAGGACAGCTAGTTATCCGGTGCTTTCTAGCGGCAGCTGGGGGGTAGTGAATGGTGCCACTGGCATCTGGTGGGTGGAGAGCAGGCACGTTGCTAAAAGTCCTTCACAGGAGGGCCCCCCAGGCAGACGTCCATCCCCAGCGTCCAGGATGTCAGGATGGGGCAGCCCTGCCTTTAGAGCCCGGGCTGACTCTTTAGTGGATCGAAGTCTTGTGGCCTCAGAAGCGTTGTCTTTGAAGCCCTGCAATTGATCGCCATTGGTCTTCAAGCTCGGTCTTACTGAGCCATTCACTCGGGTTCTCGTTAAGTTACTGAGCACCTGCACAGTGCCAAGCACTGTGCTGGGCTGTGGGCAACCACACTAACAAAACCAGGGATCTTTGCCCTCCAGGGTACTTTAGCGGGAGGCGACCAGCCTATACATAACGTCAGTAACCGTACGCTAATGACTTGCCCTGCTTGCCTTCAAGATGCAGTGGGACCGAGTTTGGATAAGAGTTCAAACACTTGTTCTTTGACTGTGACATTTAAGCTGAGATCTGAGGAGAGCGCAAGAGCCAAGCGTGAGAGAAAATGTGCCTTCTACTCATGCTTTATTGCCTATTATTTGTTCTTTAATTTGGTTGTATGTATTTATTTAGTGCTACTCCAGAAGGTAACTGGAAATAGATCCCCTGAGATGTTGCCGAAGATCTAAGCAAATTATTTATTCCGGAAATTTACATTTAACTTAGGGAATATACAAATTCCAAGTGGTCCCTGGGGAATAGGGACTCTTTTATTCTTTGTGTCCACTGGGGAGGCAGGACCTCTGTCTTTTCTTGCTCCCAGCTGTGAGTGTGGGGACACACACAAAGGAAGGGTAGTATAGGAGTTGTTTGAGCTCCATGAGATGTAGGAGTCGGGCGGATGAAGGGGAGGCAGGGGAAAAGCAGTTATTTTGGACAAGAAAAGGGGGCCATGATGGCTGCAGTTATTAATACTTATCCAATACCTGCCATGGTGAACCTGCTCAATAGTTAATTCTCCATGACGCACTGGTAGGGGAATAGCTTTATGGAGCATCTATGAGCAAAGCATGCCTACCCTGTTAGCATGCACCTGGGAATCATAAACCAAAGTTAGTCTGAATGAGATATACTTAGAAAGGTCATTTTGGTGCCAATATATATATATATATATATATATATATATATATATATATATATATATATATATATATATATATATATATATATATATATATATACATACATATATACACACACACACACACACACACACACATATATATATATATATATATATATATACCCCATAATGGAATTCAATGTCAGACATTTAGTATTGGTTACTTGGCATCTTTTTTTTTAATGCTGGAGCTCCCATTCATTAATCAGATAATAGAGAGCCAAATGCATGTCATGTAATTATAGCCCTAAAATCACTTATGCTGAGAACAGTCATTCTTATACAGAGCTCTTGGGGCCTCCTACTCACATTAAACTCAAACAGTCCCTGTAGAGCAGCCGGGGAAATTGAGGCATAGTGCTGCTAAGTGTCATCGTTCAAATCTGATGTTGGATCTGGGAGGAGCGCCAGCAAATCTCCTTGATGCCACCTCAGGCTGGTATTCCCTGTTCCGTCATTCCCTTGCTTTCCAAGTAAATCACACTTAGAAGCAGTTTAATGGTGAGATGGTAACTTGGCTACTCCAAGTGCTCCTGTATTCCTGTGGGACCTGAAATAAACTCAAGCACTCCCGTAGTTAATTTCAGGGTGGATTTTCTTGTCTTAGGTTACTGATGTGAACCTAACTCCCCACCTTTTATTTCCTCCTAAAGTATACGACATAGGAAGGAGCTGGGATAGAATAATGAGAATCATGACATGCATTTGTGTGTCAGTTAACTAGAGCTGTAAGACTCTCCTCACTTAACAGAGTTCCAATCCTACGACTAGGTCGTTAAGGAAATTGGTTGATAAGTGAGGAGCTTAAAGGCAGATGTCTTGTGTGTTGTGGTGCCCTAGGACATGTATTTTTGAACATAACACCACACTTATCAATGGAATATGTAGTCTTGCACGATTGCAAACACTTCATGTAGCAACTACTAACCCACCTCGGGAATGAGACAAAGACTGAGAAGGGATTCCTGAGACTCACACAGACTGAGAAAGGTGATTCCTCATCCTGAACAACTGGTTGTCAGGCCAAGTGGTCATTAAACAGGTAGGGCATTAAGTGAGGAGAGGCTGTATAACAAATCATCCCCAAACCGAGTGGTTTAAAACCACTACTGTTTATTTACTTCTCTTCGTCAGTGGATTGACTAGGTTATGATGCTAGTATGGGCAGGTCTGGCTGTCCACATAATTATGCTAATGTGGACAGGGTCTTGAAGGGCCTCACTCAGATATCTGTGGTCACTGGGGCCTGGGGGGATGGCTTCAGCTGGCGTGGTTCGGTGCTCATGCAACTGACTTTCCCAGCCCTCCAGCAGGCTAACGGGTATTATTGTTATAGCAGTGACAGGGGTCCATAAAAAGACGAAATGGACAAAAGCAATCACTTCTCCAACTTACGTTGGTGTTGCATTTGCTACTCTTCCATGGGCTAAAGCAAGTCAAATTACCAAGCCCAGACGAGTATGGGAAGGAACCACCGAAGGGGGTGTAAAACATTAGTGCCATTAGTGCAATCAATCTATCACATAAACACAGCACATTAGCAGCAGATTCCTTCGCATAACTCTTGGCGGTGTTCGATCTGTTGCAAATGGGAGTCTGAAATGCCCTAATTAGCAGGCTTCACGCACGTTCTCGCTTGGAAAGACTGCTCGCTCCAGTCAGTTTATTTAGAGGGACGTGAATTGTGCTCGTCTGCCCTCACACGGGCGCAGAGAACAGACGGTGTTTGAGCAGCTGGAGGATATATTTTAAGAGGGCTCTATGTCAAGCTTGGACACAATGATTTCAAATGGGCCCGTGACCAAGCGTGAGAAGTGTGGGCTACTGCTAGCTCCAGAAACATGATGAGTCATTAAAAGACCATTGTTCTAGTTGGTGGTTCAAGCCAGGTGCGCGGTTAATTTGTTCAATGAATGATTCCCTAGCTTACGCGCGCTGTCCAGAAAGTATCCAGTCATGTACCCGTTCTCATTATATTGACAATGATTGGATTTTTTTCCAGACAGACCTCGTATACCAACCACGTGGAAGGCACAGTGGTCAACCCTGCAGGGAGAAGGAAAAGATAAAAGTGGTCAAGACGAATGAATACTCACCATGCGCCAGAACCTCTGCTAAGAGCTACCCCTTGCCTCCAGATCTCATCTGTGAGCTGTGTGTGCGTTAGCTCCCCTGTTTTACGGTTGAGGAAACTTCCTTAAGATCACCTATCTAGTGAGTGGCGGTGCTACTTAAGTGCAAAAGTGGGTGCAATTCTTCCCTTTGTCCCTTTGCAATATGCCTCAGTAGCTGTTCTCATTACGGGCTAGAGTCTACTTCCCCAGTCCCGGTAGCTGAGCTGGCTGCTGCTTTGCTTTTTGTCTGAGCAAATGTGGTGAAAAGGTAGGTCAGCCCAGAGCCCAGAGAGGCCTGGTGTGTTTCTGCTCGCTCTTGAGGGATTGCCTCTGCGGGAAGAACCAGTCTGGGCCAGCCAGCTGGCAGAGGGGAGACCCCATAAAGCAGAGTTGAGTCCCCTTGCTGAGCCCATCCTCGACCAGGCTGCCCCCAGCTGACCCGGGAGGTATCAATGCAGAGCAGCCCAGCTTACGTCAGCTGAGCCCAGCCCAGAGGAGCACCGTCATCACCAGTCAGTCCTTCAGAAGACAAGAACTAGCAAATGGTCATTGTTTCGAGCTAATGAGTTTCAGGGTGGTTTATTACAGGGCAAGGGTAATGGATACAATAGCAGAGCCACTGTTTGAAGTAAGGGTTGACTGATGCCCAGGCCCTTTAAGATGCGGTCTAGCCATGTTCTCGGGAGAATGAGAATGGATTTGGTGAGTCCTGAGCCAGTCTCTGCCACACAGGCCCTCTGGTCTCACGCCGTTTGTCCAGCTTGAGACCACAGTAATGCTGAGGGAACCATTTAATACGTTCAAGCAAAGGGATGGCATGGTTGTAGCTGGGTGTTGGAAAGATCGCTGTGGAGGAAGAGTGAGGGATGGATTGACTAGAGTGAGACTGCAGACAGGGGAGGGTTTTTCTAGGCAAGTAATGCAAGGCAATCAGCTAAGGTTTGGGCAGGAAGGTTAGAGAAGCTAGGACCCATCTGGGGAATGTTTAAGAAGTAGGACCACTGCGGTTGAAAAAATTGCGATTGAAAAAGAGAGTCAAGTCTAGGATGAGCCTCAGATTTTGGTTTGGGTAGCTGGGGAAATGGTAGCACCTAATAAATAGGAACAGAATAGAAACAGAGGGGAGAATTATGAGTTTGGTTTGGTGGCTATATGAGGATTTGAGGGGCCTGTGGGAGGGACAGCTAGCTGGGGTTATCTGGGAGACGGTCCCATGTCTGCCTTCAGCTTCCAAGAGAGTTGAGGGCTGAAGAGTCATCAGCATACACACCAGTGTGTTGGAATTTGTTGTGTCAGTCACGGCTCTCCATACCAGACAAACAGAATTCACTCTCACTTAAGCAGAAAGGCCTTAAAAATGATTTCTGAAAAGTCGAGATACTTTGATGGTTCACACAATCTCCAGGACGTCTTGAATACCGCCTTTGGAGGTTACAGAACCAGGAATAACAGTCACCAGGAGGAACCAGCCCACTGCCCCACACAACTGTCCATGAAAACTGAATAGCGCGCTATGTGGGACACCAAGGACCAGACCATAGATCGTCCCCCAGGGCCGTCCTGAGGAACCAAGTGATTTCTACCTCCTGCTTTTTTCAGGAGGAACCTAGGCCACCTGGGGAACTCTGTCCCCCAGGGGAATCTGGGAAACGTAGTCTTAGCTTTCCGTTTTCTGTGTTTCCAGAAAGTGGGCCCGAGAGTGTTGACATATGTGTGAGTGAGCTGATGCATGGACGCCCAGCGTGAGCACGGGGAAATTGTACAGGGACGGACGGAAGGAGAAGGAGCACTCTGTGGAGTAGCTACAAGGTTCCCAGTTCACTTCAACTAGAGTGACATGGGTGTCTGTCACTCACAGCCTGAGGAGCCTCGGCTAGTAGCGTTCCCACACTTTCCGGGAACGCCATCCTTTCTACCCAATGTCATTCTATCAATATACCGTGTGTTCCCTAACACGATTAACCGTGGAGCCAGGTGAGAGCTGTCCCCGAATGAAGACTTTTGGACACTTGGAATTAAGCTCCAGGGACCTCTTGCCTGTACACTTACACGCTTACATAGTCTCAGCCACTTACTCATGCACGTATGCCGTCAAGCACGGGGCTCGAAATCGAAGACCTACATAAAGCGACAAACATAAATCAGTAACCCGCTAAGAAGTCTGAATATACACATGGAGGCGACATGAAGAATTTTATTCCTGAAAAACATAACAATAAAACCCAAAGCACAACTTTGGTTCCGGAAGCATACATTGTCCTGCATGTTCATAAGTGGAATGTATTCTATGTGATTGGTTTTCAACGGATCTCAGAATGAATTTGAATCACTGTTTGCAGGACGTTTGAAATACCTTGACAGCAACCCCCCAGGTCTGCAGACGTGGTCTGGGTGTAGAAGCCCTACCCTGCATCTTCTCCACTTCACAGAAAGGGACCAACTCCTTTGTTACGGGCCACACTGTGTCCTCCAAAAAACAAAACAAAACATGGCAGTTCTAACCTCCAGAACCTCAGAATGTGGCCTGGTGTGGACCCAGGATCTTTACAGAGGTAATCAAGGTAAAGTGAGGTCTTTAGAGTGTGCCCTAATCCAATGTGACCTGTGTCCTTATAAAATGGGGAAATTTGGAGACAGAGACAGACAGGCAGGAAAGGAAGACAATGGGAAGACACAGAGGAAAGGAACATGGAACCACGTGATGAGGGAAGATTGGAGTGATGCACGTACAAGCCCAGGGACGCCCAGGGCCCCCAGACCCTTTAGGAGGAAGGCCTGGGACAGATGCTCGAAGGAGTCAAACCTGCTGCCGCCTCCATTTGGAGCTTCTAACCCCTGAACTAGAATGCGACTAAAGTGGCTATTGTTTTAAGCCACCTGGTTTGTATTCCTTTGTTACGGCAGCCACGGGAAACAATAACAATACACCCATCACAGACTATGAAGAAATGAGACCCTTTTAGACCAGGCACAACGTGGCTCCGTAGGAGTGTATTTCTTTCCTGATTTGTTGAATAGAATAAAAATGATGGCTATTGAAGGCCGCCATGTGTGTGTGTTTTGTTCTCCCGAGACGAGCAGGCCTGCATGCTGGACCTAGGGCTTTGTGTGTCATCCATGCTCAGTTAGGAGTCCTGGGAGAGCCCGGGGTGGCATAGCAGGTGGCTGTGTTTTCTCAGCAGCTGCTGTAGGGGGCATTGCGGTCGTGCATGCCACCAATGCAACAGGCCCATAATTTGTTGATTCCCTATTGTTGGTTTCTCTGCATGATGGGAGGTTGTCACCTGGTTTATTCTGTTCTTTTCATCATACCGGCTGCCTCCACTCTGTCATCCTTCCAACTCTAAATCAAAGGGAAGCATGTCTTCCTTCATCCGGGAAGTATTCTGGAGGCATAGTCTTAGAACAGAGGAGCACTTGACATTTCAGGTCGTCATTAGGGGTTCTTCATCAGTGTCAGCCGAACCTGTGGGGGCCCATAAACAAAGCCACCCTCTGCCTTGGGTGACAAGGTGGAGCAGCTTAAATCTCTCCCCCGGGACTTTTCCGTGACCCCTGACCGTCACCCCTTCTTCCACACCAGGCTTCTGTCTCCCTTGGGGTACCTCTCCCTGTCAGGCGTGTCCCTGTGTCCCCTCCCAGGCCTCGGGGAAGGCTGGCTGTCCATCCAGTGCCCTGTTTGCATGTAGAAGGTGGGATGGCTCAGGGAAAGAGCAGAGCTTTCCCTAAAGGTTTATTTAGTGCTCATGACATGCCACACAGTGAGGTGGCCCCTTCTCCTGAGTTCTGCAGAGCCCTGTGAGGAATACTGTAGGGGACAGAGCATGCAGACAGGGACAAGAGTGACAAGCCCGAAGCAGAGACCTCCCCAGAGGTCTCAGTCTGCAGGGCCTGAGCACTTGTCGGGTCTGGTGAGGACAGTGGTTCGGGGTTGAGAAATCGGAACCTCTTCAGTGGCCGCAATCTTATGCCTCGGTGCCAACCCCTCTCTGGGTTCTGTTGGCGCCTTCGAGTTTCTATTTCAAGGGAGCACAATTAAACTGTTGGCACAGCGGGCTGGAAAATGCGTGTTGGCCAAGCCGTCGGCCCTTCGGGATCGGGCCAATAATTTCTTCTAGAAAACTTCTATAGAAACAGGAATTTCTTACCCAGGAAAAAAAGAGTTTTTCTTCTGTGAGCACATCTGGATTATTTTTTCCAATGGAATGTTTGTAATTCATTGGAAAGGCTGTTTCTTATTCATCCATGTGGACAGGTTTATTCTTCCAAAGCGATGAGTATCCGTTAGGGTCACTTGTCCTACGATCTTCTCCTGTCTGGGCTTCTGGGGACCTCACACACCCCGTTTTTACTCTGTGTTGCCTACAGTTCCTGCCTGTGTCCACATGATCCTTAGAAGCCAGTCCCAGAAGCCCAGAGGGAAGAAAGAGAGGGTAGTGGGGCTTGTCGCGGGGCCATCTAAACCAAACACACGAAGTGACTTCTGAGTTTTAAAACATCGCCACACATTTGAAAACCACCCACGAAATGAGCCAGAAATGATAGAATTAGAGACTTAATAAACTGAAAAACTTACATCTGAGAAAACAGTGAATAGAGACATTGGAATGAGACTTAAAATGAGTGCGATTAATATCCGCAGGCAGATAACGTAGACTATCGCATCCAAGGAGTCAGAGCGGAGCTGCTCCATGATCTGTTCAGTGATTCCGCTAGGATTCGGTGCGTTCTTACCATGTGTGAGAGGCAGCCGGAGCACTGTGGAGGGAGCAGCAAGTAAAGCTAAGCCCTGGTCCTTGCAGAGCTGCGAGTCTACTTCGCAGAGAAGAAGGCAACCCCAGTGAAACGCATGCGTGGGTAATAAGTCCGGTGATGTGTGGTGTGGGGAGGGGTAGGCAGGGTTGGGATACAGGGACCGAAGCCCAGAGGGAGCGAGTTTGAGCAAGAGAGGAGGAGGGGACTTTTTTGAGGACTTCTATCAAGAACGGGTCATCATTGCAGTGGCTGGAGGAGAATATGGCATCAGGGACAGCGTGGGACAGTATCTGCTATGAGGTCCTGCTGACAGGTATCGGAGAGGAGAGTGTTGGAGAAACCATCAGAGATCTTGGAAACAGAGGACACACATGTTAAAGGAAAACACCACCTCCACCTCATTTTTGCAGAGACCGAAGAATGAATGACTTTGGAGAGCAAGCAGGAAGGTCAGATCCTCGCGAAGAGCAGCACAAAGGGATGGAGCCGGGACTTCTAATACAGACAGACGTTCAGAGGCGCGGCCCACAGGAAACAGGAGCAGGAGAAAAAGTCCGGAGACAAGGCCAGGCAGCCTGTGGAGACGGCAGCTGGGCGGCTCCTAGAGCCGGGTCAAGCGCGGGGCCCTGGACGGAGCCCTCCCACTGGCTCCCCCGGGGGCTGGATGATAATAATCACAGTGCTAGGGAAAACTCATACAGCCAAGTAGGACGCTGACATTTCAGGTGACCAAGAAAAAGGAAAAAATCGAAAGGCCGCCAGGGAGAGGCGGGGGTAACCCAGGTGCAAAGGATCCCTGAGCTCAAGGAGAGCCTTTGAGGTTTCTTTCAGGAGCCATGGAAGTCACTGAGGACTTGGAGGGTGCGGGATGGGTGACAGTCATCTGATTTGTCACGAAGATGTCTGGTTGTTGCTGGAGGACAGATGGTGAAGAGGTTAAAGGGTGGAGGATGATTGTGAAAGCCAGGTGGTCAGAGGCGCTATGAGAACCGTGCCGTCAGGAGAGATCTGTCCTAACTATCACTACGAAAGCTGCTCTTCCTGAGAGCTGGCGACAGACCAGGCATAGGCTGACACCTTACGTGTGACAGTGTAATCACTTGTCACTGTGACCTTCTATATCTCCATTTGACAGAGGAGGAAATTAGTGAACAGAGAGGTTAAGTAGGTTCCCGGAGGCCACCCAGCCATCAGGTGGCTGAGCCAGGATGGGAACCCCAGTCATCTGGCTCCAGAGCCCACACTTTTAATCAGTGCCCTGCAGGGCTTTGGCCTAGGATAGTCATAACAGAGAAGAAAGTGAGTGGGTTTGAGAGTGAGGAGACAGTGTTGACGAGCTCATGATGTGGGGACAAGGGTAAGGAACTACTCAAGAACGCTTTCTGTGGTTTTGCATGTCGTTTCCATATGTGCAGAGCTCTCTGGGGCTTTGCACACCTGCTTTGTTTAGTTGTCTGCTCCTAGCTAAAATGCCACCCCTCAAAGTGACCTTCCTGGTCTCACGTAGCCCACCACATGTAGTCCCCTCACCCCCAGAACATATCCCAGCATCATTAGATTATCGGATTATCCTGTGCTTGACTGTAGGTTCCAGGAGGGCCGGACGCGTCTGTCTTGTTCGCCTGCATAAGGCAGGGGCTTGGCAGTGTTACTGCAGGAAAGCCCGTGAGGATGAGGGTGAAATCGGCCACAGTTGCAGCCCAGGACATCTTACTGGGGCACCAGGAAAGACTTCCTTACCGGAAGTGCCTGGAGAAGGGGCTTGAGGCACAAGCACGTTTGGAAAGGAAGGCTTGGACTTGTGTCCTGACTCCTGAGCCGTCCTTCCCTCTACGCCTGCCCTCCGTCCAGCCTTCACGCATAAAGGCCAGGAGGGCGCTCGGAGCCCCGCGTGGAGCTGGGGCGTGGTGGTGGGACAGACGACCGGCTCTACAAGCTGTGTTCTGCTTGACATCTTCCTTCTGCTTGACATCTTCCTTCCACTGTGGGAAAGAGCACAGCTGGAGTTTGGGGAAGCCACTGTCTGGAGTGACCCCGATGACTGCTCTGTGTTACTATATCACAGAGAAACGTGGGGAGTGTTAATACACAGTACACCGTTTCTTTGCTGCATGCACGTTCATCCCACACAGTCTTGTTTTTATACAACTTTAAAACTCAACTCTTGCTCATAACATTGGAAAATTAGTAACCAAAGTCAAATCCACTAATATTTGATTAGAGAAACGAATTTTGACTCATCCCTAGAGCGGAATACTCTAGAATTATTACACACAATTAGGTAGATCTGTGTTTACTGACATGGAAGCATGTTCGTGATAAATTGGTAAATAAAAAGAAAAAAGAAAGCCCAGAAAGAAATCCACAGAAATAAATGTTCACAGATAGGGTCTCTAATGGTGAGATAATAGTTTTTCTTTTCTGTTTCATTTTGTTTTTCTTAATTTCTACAGTGAGCATGTATTATTTCCATAACCAGTACGGGAAAGTTCTTTCCAATGTGGAAAAAATAAAAACAAGTTTAAGAGAAAAAAACAAGTCTCATTAATATTTATCATCCCATGCAACTGCCCTTAATCTCCTGGAGAGTGAGAATGAACTTGATTCATCTCTCTATGCAAATAGGTTATATATACGTGTTTGGTAATATTCCAGGCCACCTGTTTGCAAACCTGGAAAACATACTGTTAAAATGTATAATATGGCACACGAGTCATGATATAAGCATGTTTAAATACATATATTTATATATGATACATGAGGACTGTCCAAAAATTATCCAGCCATAAATGCCTCTATTTTTCATATCACATGGCTGGATTTTTTTCTGTACAGCCCTGGTGTAATTTATTACATCTTATATATAATTTACCTGCATATATCTTGTCCTTAATATACTGTTGTCCCAAATTCATTTTTCAAAGCGACGTACTTAATGCACATCCTGTTCAGAAAATCAATTCACATTCTCATCCTGCTTGCCACCCACCTGTGCTGGAAGTGAACACCCACCAATGGTTGTGGGTTACTTTCTCTTTTTCTTTTAATGAGACATTTTTTGAAAGATAAAGCACCAGCTGGCTGGCTCCTCCGAGGACCACAGAGCTCCTGGCTGCATCACTGGTATTTGTTACCCAGACACGGGTTCCGGCACACACCTGTGCTCGCCGCGTTTGATTGGCGCCTGGCCCCTCTCAGCCCGATTTAGCTTCCCGGAAGGGGTGGGTGTTGGGCTGGAGATTGAACAGTGAGCAAAAATGGCCTTGAGAGATCTGGTTTTGCATCTCGACAGATAATACGGCCTCAGCTCCCAAATCTCTGCCATAGACATTTCTTTTGCGCCACTTTTTATTTTAGGTTTTTGGGGAAAATCTGGCCTCTTCTCTTTTCCTTTCCCCTCTCCGTTTCTCCAACCCCAAGTCTCTTACTTTCTCTCTCCAGGGAGTCGATGGGGTGCTTGTCAGTTGATTTGAGCAATTGGGGAATCTTCCCTGAGCTATGGGGGCACCAAGCTCTCCAGTTCAGGGGCCTTGGAAAGACCCAGAGACTCAGACGGGTCGGCTGATTGGCCACAGGCCCTGGTCGCTCTGGAGTAGCTGGCAGAGCCTGGCTGCTGCCCTCCCCTCC
Organism: Craseonycteris thonglongyai; assembly: GCA_004027555.1. Taxonomy (NCBI): domain Eukaryota; kingdom Metazoa; phylum Chordata; class Mammalia; order Chiroptera; family Craseonycteridae; genus Craseonycteris; species Craseonycteris thonglongyai. The sequence goes on along the minus strand of PVKE010005087.1, from coordinate 9,653 downwards.
CGACATCCCCACCCGGGCTGGCCCGGCTGCTCCTGACCGGGGCCTCTGTGGATGGGCTCCAAGGCCCAGCGTCCGTTCATCTCCGAGTTAATGTCCCGGAACGCCAACTCACTTGCTCTAAGAAAGCCCGTGGGATTGTCTCCCTCTTCTTCATCATTCTGTCCTGCACACTGGACCTCTCTTCTTTTGTAGAATCATTTCGTCTTCACCAATACAAAGCGCTTTCTGACTGCTGGGCTCTGTTCTAAGCACTGTGACTTATCTGATCTGATGAGCACCGCAGTGAGGTATTACAGTCCCCCATATCACAATCGGATAACAGAGGAAGAGGGCGGTTTGTGACACACACACACACACACACCCTCCCCCCCCGATGCAAGTTTACAGCCGAGACCCTGGGTTCAGGAGCCCCAGCAGGTGGCCCGTGCCCGATGTTCCTGGGTCTGCGTCAGCTGAGGCATGAGTTCGGGAGATGCGGGTGCCTTCTGCTACGGCCGGGCTGCTGGGCAACAGCCATCAGTGCCCTGAGGTTTCCAGGGAGGCATTCTAAACATGTGACTTGCTAAGACCGCACTTCTGACCTGAGCTTGCCTGGTGCAGGGAGTTGTGGGTGGACAGGTTTGCTCGGAAGGGGAGCCTCTCCCCTATTGTTTCAGAGCTTCCTGTACCCCAGGCCCTTGGGGAGCACAGGCTTCCGGTCCAGTCCAGCTACTAACTTGCTAGGTGACTTTCTGCAATGTCCTTTAGTAGACGGGGCTAGTGTCTGTGTCTGCAAAAACGGGGACACTGCTATCTTGGCTTGCAGCCTCAAGAGTGTCACAAAGGAGGCTGCAAAGATGATGATGAGCCCACGCTGGTGTGCTGGCTGGTGCTCGGTATCGGTACATTTTCCCATCTGAAGTTTGCAGCGACTACATGAAGCTAAAACTCGTGATCATAGAGAGGAAAGCGTTTTGCAGTATTAGGTGCTCTGAAAATATAAGGAATTATTTTGATAGAGACACTGAATTATACCCCCTCCCCCCAAAATGCATCAAGCAGATCCTCTTGGGAGAATGGAGTATAGGAGCCCAATTAAGTTATAAGAACTTTCCCCCATGCGTGTGTTTTTAGGGCTGAAAGCTTCACCATATGTCCTGCCTGCTTTGTCCTTGCCTTTCAATTTTATTGGTATGCATTGCTATCTCCCAGAATCTGTAACATTCTTCAGTCTTAGTTTTGGATATACTCGTAAGAACGTGTTTGGGGAGTTCAGGAAATAAAGGTATTTCTGGCAGAGGACAGAGATGGAGATTTCGAGCTACAGCAGACATTCACATCCCTGGATTTGATGAAGGAATAATTGACTCAAAGTCCAGGGCCTTCTGAAATGATGGCCTTCACTAAAACCAAAATGTTGTCCCATAACCCAATAAATTTAAGGACAATCCAATATGGGCTAAAGTCATTTCAGAAGCCATCATTCCATTTCAGCAGTAAATGCCGCTCAAAGTGGAATGAATTTCCCATTAAGATGATATGGTTGGGAAAGTGAAAGATTCGTTGGGTACAATCAATTTATTTTAGTGTCCCAAATGTTCATAGCAGCAGGAGCAAGCAGGGTCGCAGCTGCCGTTGTGGCCTGCCTCCTGTCACCGAGGGAGATGAATGACTCTCTCCTTCACCGCCAACCTGCACGCCTCCCACGAAAAAGGGGCCATCAATTTTCCCCAGAGAATAGAGCCCCCACTGGGGCGTGTTGCAAATTCAACTTTGAGCAGAAAACCCGAGAAAGCAGCTTCGCTCATTTATTGTAGGGGCTGCTTCTGGAGCAAGGGAAAGGTCAGGAGTGGAATGAATGGTGCGTCTAAGACTAGATGAGCCATCCTCCAAACTTCTTTGCTTTTGAAACATTTGCATATTTTATTAAACTGGACGTTCCTTTCTCTTTGCACTGTGGTTTTATCACTATTTTCCAAAAGATCACGTGACACTCCTTTTTTGTTGTTGTTCTTTCTCCTCATAAATGAGTCGAACGCTGCCGATCTATACTTTGTAGAGGATGTGGCAGGAATCGTTGGTCATATCTGAAGAAGTTGCCAAGTGGGAAGAGGTTAGGGCAGGCCACTCTGTCTTCAAAGGAGGATGGTCTAATTCGATGGCTTTTAAACTGCTGAAGCGTTTAAATTTTTTTCTTGTTTCACAAATAGAAACGGAAATTTATTTTGTATTGCATTCAGTTCCTTCCCTTTTCTCAGTGTTCTGCACTCTATTCCTGTAAATGAATTAAAAAAACAAAACAGAACAAGGGTTATATTTAGCCACATGGCCTTAGAATTATTGAAAAGCGACAAAACAAGTGTAAAAAAGAAAAGGCTCCACTTCTGACACACACAGGAAGGTCTTATTTGTACCCGAGGAGCTCAGTGACTACAGAATTGACAAGGCATGGACTAATGTTCGCTGAGGCACAGGAAGTAGCGAACCGATGGCATTGGAAGGCCGGCAAGCTCACGTGATAGAAGAGGCCGAGTGGGGAAATGTAATGTTGACACTCACTTCCATCAGCCTTTCGAAGACCCACATGAAGGGAGAGGAGTGAAGCGTATTAGAGAATGTCAACTAGCTGCGGCTAGCAGATAAACCCGGTCACCTCAGTGACTTAACCAAAAGCCGATTTCTTGCCAATAGGCCATTCCAAACAGGTGTTCCTGGAAATCCAAAATAGTGCAGGCCCCTTGTGGTTATTCAGGAAACCAGGCACCTTTCACCCCATAGCTGCCTGCTCTGCATTCAGTGGTCGATGGGAAAGAGGCTGGAAACAGCGTAGGGGGCACGGAGGGACCCTAGCACACACCCACCGCTTACACCTGCACGTCACCGGCCATATGTTGCCACATGGCTGCAATAATGGCAAGAGAGGCTGGGAAATAGTTCATCCGTGTTCTCAGGACTAAGAGGAAATGCGCTCCGTAGTCCATCAGACTAGGTTCTGCCACAGGGAAAGACATTCTTAAGGATTAGGAGTGAAGGAATTTGAGAGAAGAGCCAAGAGTTAGGCCAAGCGACAATGGAAGAGGGACTTGTCAAGAGGAAATGAAGCTGTCATGCGTTGTCACGCGGCTGACTTATGGCAGTGCCCAATGCAGCACGGCCCCAGACAGCCTCTTAATTCTTCCTCCACAGCAATTTCCAATTTAATTTATTGTGACTATTTTTTAATGGAAACGATACATTATAGTGGTTAAAAACAAAAAACAAAAAACACCACCAGAGGATTTTTCTCTCTAGCCAACGTTACTTGATGACATGATTCTATTGGTGAACGCATCTATCTAATTACAATTGCATTCAAAGATAGGTAAGCATTACTGTGCAGGCAATATAAACTCATCCCTAAAACTAATGAGGAGGCGATGGAAGAGTTAGTTACAGAAGCGAGTTCCCACCCACCTCCACTCCCAATTTTTCAGTAATGTAGCTGCGTGAACGAACATTTGGAATGTACACGTAGTTAATATTTTATCCTGTCTTTTAGTTCCTATACTCTAGTCAGTTGGTTGTGTTTTTTTTTTAAGGAATGTAAGTGCCTGCAGAAAAGAGACAGTGTGGAGCTGCATTTACAGTTTACTTGCAATTTTGCTTTTCAGTCAATAGCAATGGCTTCACCTCACTAGTAGAGGAAAGGACATCTTGGATAAAATGGTACCGTTCTCTCTGTGGGCTGCGTGGTGATTTCGTGTGAACACTGTTCTCTCTCTGAATGTCACGGTACCTGCTGTGGCATCCGCAGTCATCCTCTTTATCTTACTTAGGGATCCTTTGTATACCCACACTGTGTTGTCCTTGTTCAACCTAACATTGTGTTGGGAGCATCCTCCTGTTACTGAGCATTCTCCAGGATTGAATTGTTAGTGGCTGCTGTGAGATTGTGGAAAACGTACTGGTCTCTGTCCCCCATTTCTGGCACAGGGCACCCGAGTCTTAATGTCCTGTCATGAGAGCACAAGGAGCATCTTTTGTGCTGACCGTTGGTCTTTGACTCCGTCCCTGACACAGAGCTCTTGAACCCCGTGGAATTTCCTGAGTGATAGGACTGTCTTTTGTTCTAGCTAATCAGGGCGACCTGGGTGGGTTCCTTAGTCACCAGAAAGATCAAGCCGTAGTAGAAGTTTGGGAATTCCAGCCTCACCCCCATTGTCTTGAGAAGAGGAGGGGCTCCAAATGAAGTTAATGATCCACCATGCCTACATGCTGAAGTCTCCCCCAGATCCCAGTAGGACAGGATTTGGATCAATAAAACCACATACCAGGAAGGCAACACCCCAACTCCACGGGACTGCAGCTCCTGCCCGCGGGACCCTCCTAGACCTCAGGCCGGGTGCCTCATCATCTGACTGTTCCTCTGTGTGTTTTATCGCATTGTTAACGAAACTGGGAAACTAAGTGTCTCCCCGGGTCCCATGAACTGAGCTAGAAAACTGATCAAACCTGAGGAGTGGGTTGGGGAGTCTCTGATTTGTAACCAGATGGGAGAGAAGCTGTGGCAAACGCGGGGACCTACCCCTTGTGACTGGCGTGGGAAGTGGGGAGCAGTCCTGTGGGATGGAGCCCTTAGCCTGGGGGATCTGACACTGTCTCCAGGTAGATAGTGTCGGAATTGAGTCAAATTATAGCACACGCAGCTGGTGGCACAGAATTGGTTGGTGTGGGGACAACCCTACACATTTGGTGACCTGAAGTGAGGGGTTCTGTGTGCATAGGAGACAGATGGGAAAGAAACACAGGTGAGCAGCGCTGGGTTTTCTCCGCTCGGGAGGAGGACTGTAGGCATTTCTGGTACCACAGCTGCTAACATGCCATCACGTGACCATGGCCAGCATCTCGCTAACCATCCCTGTGTAGCTGGACACTGAGGTTGTTCCCAGGTTCACCTTTGCTATGAATAACAACACAGCGATCAATGTCCCTGCAAATAGATCTTTGTGTGCATTTCTAGGTCGTTCCTTACAATAAATTTCTGGAGGGGATACCAAGAGGTCAAAGGGAATGAACACTTCGAAAGGGTGTTGTTGCTGACTGCCAGTTCATGAACTTTAGCACACAGAACCCACTTGCTGGGGGTGGGGTGGGGGTGGGGGGTGGGATTGTGAATGCGTCTCGGAACCTGAGCACCACGGAGTTCAGAGCTTTGCCTGGTGAGAAAAGCATCAAAACGTGAAATAAAGACAGCATCCAACCCTGTAGTGGCATAATTTGCCCTCATGCACCCTACCTCCTCCTGACCATGTTAGACCCTAGCCTTATTTCAAATTTTGCTGTGTTTGTACCTCATAGATTGTTTTGGCATGTATCTTGATTTAAAAAAACAATTGTGTTGAAATATTATTTTTATTTTATCTTATTAAAGATTTATTTTTATTGTTTTTGACAGAGAGAGAAGCAGGAGGGCCTAGAGCAGTCTCCATAGTTGCATATCATTGGTTTTCTACATAGTTTTCATTCCACAGGTGGGCATGAGGCTGCACAGGGCAGGGACGGGCCAGGGACAGGCCAGGGGCCTCCTGTATGGGAGGCACACTGAGAACCAAACTGAGGGCACACCCAGTTCAGCATGTGGGTTCACACGGGACAGGGCCGGGGCCAGGATTTGATCCTTGGACCTTAGGGCTGCAAGCTGAGTGCTCAACCCGCTGAGCCATCCCAGGCTCCCCTAAAATATTTACCTTGATCATGGAGTCTTCGGGCAGCCCAAGGGAAGTGCCCCATTCATCTCACTCGAGTGCTGGCCTTGGTGATTTGAACCAGGACCCACACTAGGCATTTGGATGAGCCCAGGTTACAAGCAGATGCAAAGACGCAGGGCAGTCAGATACCAGAGGGCGGCCTGAGACCTCCCCCCGGAGCGGTGTGCTCACGTAGCATTTCTGAATGGCTAGACATGGCCAAGGAGAGGGCCACTCTGGCTGATGGCAGGTGAGGGAGGCCCCAGAACTTGCTTTAGCAACAGGCTCCTCTCTTCTCCCGAATCAAACACTCCACACAGATTCCTCCTGAGACCCCCCACCCTCCTCCCATCAGTTAGAAATATTGTTTACTGGCTTTGATCTTTTTGAATCTAATTACAGACTCAAAGAATGTCCGTGCTGTTTGTGCTGCTTGTACACCAGAGCAAACGAGGGTTATCCCCTGTGCCTGTGATGAGACTCCTCTGTCCCCTGGAGTGGCAGAGACAAAGGCTAAGGCGGGACCTGGGCATGACCTGCCCACTGTCTCATTTAGAAATTGAGTCCTCCTCTTAATCTTGACGTGTTTCTCATGCAAACATACACACAGTTGTCGGTGCTCAAGACTATATAAAAGCACCCATTACAAAATTACCCATGAAGGGAATTCAAGGACAGTAAATAATAGCTCCAGTTTGTTCACTCACTTATTTTAGAGCAGGTATTACCTGCCAGGTACTGTGGCTGATCTCTAGGTACATGGGACGAGTCAAATAGCTGCTGGTCTCTGCCCTCATGCAGGTGACAGCTGGGCAGGAGAGAGCTACACTAAACAAATACAACAGTCACTTTGTGACTACAAATTGTCATGAGTGTAAGAAGGGAGCGCGGTGTTCAGCGAGCCTTCCGTGGGCCCGCGCTCTCCTGAGAGGTGCTCTGTCTTCTCAGAATAATGCTGTGATGTGGGTATAACTCTACATTTGACTCATGAGAAAAGAAAGATTGGTACAAGCCAACCACATGCCCTGAGTCTCCCAGGGCTAGGTGGGAGCAGAGGCAGGTGTACAAGCCGGGGGGCAGGGGGTGGCGCTGAGTCCTGGGTCCTATCTCTGCATGGCTGCCTCCCCAATCATTTGCTGTTAGCAACCTCCACCCCATCCTCCTTTTGAGGTTCTAGGCGATTCATAAATGACATTCCTACATTCCTGTCTTTAAGTTTGGAACCATGATGTGAATTGAGCACAGGAGTCTAGCATGGAGACATCTGATACGCATCCCTTTGGATAAAGCTGTTTGGAGAGCTGAGCTATGCTATGCAACTGAAGTGATTGCTTATCCTTTTTGCTCCACTGCCCACACGCCCACCCCCCACATGCCCACCACCACCCACACGCCCACCGTAGACCTGAGGCCGGCCATGGCAGGAAATTATAATCTTCCGAGTATGTCTGTGTGTAGTTACCCAATATCACACTGACCATGGCAAAGAGGGAAGGAAAGAAAACCCTTGCTCCACGGCTTACAGATTTCCTAGATCAGCTTTACCCCATTGAGAAGCAGGAACCAGGGACCACTGGCTGGCTGTCACCAGGGGTTAGGTGGCTCGCTACCTCAAGAGGCCTGGAGGTCCCTCCACGTAGACATAAACGAATCAGGGGAGGTGTTTTTCCCAACATACCACCATCTCCATCTATCCCCGTCTTGGTTACAATAAATAAAACTCTATGCTTTCTGGGTAACGATAACTTTTGAAAAAAATCTGCCTGCCATTGACAGATACTCCTAAACTTTAGGCATGTTTTCTCTGATAGTGATAAGGATGATAAGTTAAGACATACACGTGACTTAAACTAAGCAGGTGATTATTGTGGGTCATATTGTAGATGATTGTAGATGATAGATTCTTTTCTTTAATGAATGTGTAATTGGATATGCGTTATTATACAGTAGTGATTCTCAAACATGTTCTCAGAACCAACCCTGTTACACACTTAGTGGTTATTAAGGAGCCCTAAGAGTTTTTGCTTCTGTGTGTTATAAATATATACTAATTGCAATCAATATTTACTATAATAGCAATTAAATCTGAGGGACCTTTAAATTATTAATTCATTTTAAAGCAACAGTAAGTCCACTTTATGTTTATATAAGTAACACTTATAAAAATTATTATATCCCTTACTAAACAAAAGATATTGGGGAGAGTGGCATCATGTTACATGTCTGTGAATCTCTTTAATGTGGCGCTTAGGAGGGGAGAGTTGGAATGCTACATCTGCTCCTATGACTGATCTTGTTGCAATATCGCACGTCCTATATACCCAGGAGAGAATATGAGGGAAAATACATCTTAACATTATTAGAAAAACAATTTTGGCCTCCAAGATGCCCTGAAAAAAATAGGGGGTCATGCCAAGTTTCCCAGATGGCACTCTGAGAACCCTGTTGTATGGAACTCTATTGTAGGTGTGCAAACAGTATTGAAGGCACTCACCCCCCCAAATCTGATAGGATTCTTTAGAATTGAATCATTGTTCAAATATTTGTCCCAAATTCAAGCCACATTTTTTTTTTTTTAATTTTTACTTTTCATTATGAAGACCAGGGGAGTAAGACTGGATAATAAATTGATGGCAGAGAGCTAGAGTTATACCAATGGCCCTGTTCCTGCCCTGTTCGGCTCCTCGCCCACTTGTGTGGAATGAAACTATGTTGAAAAACTAATGACGTGCAACTATGGAGACTGCTCTGGGCCCTCCCCCTCCTCTCTGTCTCTCTGTCTGTCAAAAACAATAAAATAAATCTTTAGAAAACAATGGCAGCACAAGACATTACCCACCCCACATGCTCGTCCTGTAAATACAGATGAAGTTCCCCCACCTGCCACTCACTTCCTGCCGTGCAGCTAGGTCCCTAACAGGCCATGTGCTGACCAGTATCGATCCATGACCTGGGGGGCGGGGGCCCCTGGTTCCAGGTTTCCCATTTATGCATGGGGGCTGGAATGTCTCTTCTGAAATGTCCGTGGCTTTCACTCCTGCCCCTGATGTGAGGACAGTGTTTGCCCCTCATGTTTTGGTGAAATGGTTTAAAAACTGCGTCCATTCCCCTTCTCTGGAGACACAGTACCGTATTTTCCGGCGTATAAGATGACTTTTGAAACGAAAAAAAGTCAACCGAAAATCGGGGGTCGTCTTATACGCCAAGTACAGTGGTACCTCGGTTCACGAACTTAATTCGTGAACTGACTCTGGTCGTGAACCGAGTTGTTCGTGAACAGAAGCGTTCGTGAACCGAGGTACCACTGTATATCCCGAAAAACGTCTGGATATGCCGCTAAACGAATTTTCCAACTCGATCCCGCACCCATCACTGCAAGGCTGCTCGGACCGCCTCTCTAACTCAGCCAGTCCCAGCAGGCTTTTATGCATGCCAATTATACATGTTCTGTACCCGGAGCTACACTGCGTTCTAGTAAAAAGCCTGCTCAGATTGGCCAGAGGCAGAGAGGCGGTCTATGATCACCTTTGAACCTTTGCTTGTTGTGATTGGCTCACCGTGGTACATACAGTTGCAGCACAGGAGCGTTCTGTGTAGCCAAAGCTGCTGTATCAGGACACATGCATAGTAGCTAAATTGACTGTATTAGAGCACATCCATTGGGCTAAAAGGTACAGTGCCTTTATAGGACATTCTGTATGTAGCCAATGCTACAGGATTAGGGCACCTACAGTGAGTTAAAAGGTACTGTAATAGAACATTCTGTGTGTAGCTGAAGCTACAGTACTGTATAAGCCCGGCCTAAAAGATTAGTGGGTGTACAACAAATGGCTGGTAGAAAAGAACCCATCATGGCTCCAGCAAGAAGAAGGAAATCTGAAGCCAGTTTCAAACTGAAAGTTGTAAACTTTGCCAAGGAACACAATAACTGTGCTGCGGCAAGACAAT